>VZUH01001566.1:5872-38252 GCA_013401175.1 Xiphorhynchus elegans
GTCACCAGAACAGGTTTGTTGTTTTTATTAAGGAAGTGAAAGAGTGGTGGGAGAGAAGGCTCTAGGACTGCTGGATAACTCCCCATGGGACAGTCACATCCTCCCATAAATCTTCACCACAAACAAGTGGTTTGTACCTGGCCCTTTGCTGGTTTTGACCTTGGAGTGGTGCAGCCTCAGGAACCAGGATCTGCAACCTCCTCTGTTTCACACAGAACAAACACAGTTCCTGCCATAAACCCTCTGGGAAGGGCTCCTGCTCTGGGTGTTCATCTGTCCACTCTCTCCTCAAACCCAGCTGTCTCCTACATCCTGTGCCCACAGACACCACCAGGCCCTCTCAGACATCCAGTCCCTGACTGGTTTAACTGGTTTGCCTCTTTTCTGATGTTGCCCCTCGAGGGGAGGTGCAGGATCTGGTACCCAGCAGGGGCAGGGCTGCCCCAGCCCAGGGCACCAGTTGGGCAGCACTGAGTGTGTATCTCCAGCAGCTGCACGTCAGTCCAGGACCTTCATCTCCTGGATCTTCCCCACTGACCCTCCAGACTTCAAGACCTCTCCAGCAGCTGCTGCAGCTCCCCCAGTGCCTCTGGGAGCCAAACCCTGCACTTGTCTCACCCTCAGCCCCACAGATGCTGATCCTGAGCCTGACCCAGCCTGGCAGCCCGTCTGGCTGGGCACTCCCCGGGGGTCTCACCCCACACCCCCAGAGCTCCAGCTGGTGGCACACGAGTCCTCCACCCACAGCCCCGCTGGCACCAGAACTCCCTGCAGGGGAATAAACAGTTCCTGACCCAGGGAAGGATTTGGGAATGGAGTTAAATGAGAAGACAGGTCCCAGTGTGCTGATCAGGATTAGGATCATGCTGACCAGAAAACTCTCTACACAGGACTGGTCTTTCTTAGCCCCTTATCTTTTCCTTTTCCCTATATTTGTTCTCTCCAAATTCCATCAATCCCTCCATTCCCAACCTGCCATTGTGCACCTGAGAATTCTTTTGCTGCCCAGAGAAGCTGTGGGTGCCCCAGCCCTGGAGGTGTCCAAGGCCAGGTTGGAGCAACCTGGGCTAGTGGAAGGTGTCCCTGCCCACGGCAAGGGGTGGAACAAGGTGAGCCTTGAGGTGTCTCTCAACCCAGATCAGCCCATCCCTCTTTCTTTTATTTAGTCATAATAGAGCTGCTTTTCCTCAAGGCACATTTTATACATTGCCTTGCCTTGCTGAGGAATTTTATCCTTTATGGGGCTTGCTTGTGAGCCTGTAATTGCAACAGCCATGTGAGACATTTGGTTTAGAGGTTTATAATTATGACCTTGACTTTCAGCCAATATTGTGATGAAGCTCGTGCTGCAGATGGATACAAACCCCTAAGGAAAGAGAAGCACAGTCCCCTTGTCCAAAGTGACAGGCTGTAGCTCCCATCACCCTCCCAAATTCGACCCTCTTTCTTTTTAGGTGCTCCCTAAACAGGCCATCTCAGAACTATTGGTCAACTTTCTTCAAGAAATTCACCTCTTTTATGTTTTGGCTCTCCCAAATTATGATTTGTTAAGAAATGAGTGTATCAAAACTCAGTGTGGAGTCTTATGGAGGAGGAAGATGATGTTCATGTCATCCCAAAGTGGTTTGTGCTAGAAGGGACCTTGAAGCCCATTCAGTCCCAACCCTGTCATGGGCAGGGACACCTTTTACTGGCCCAGATTGGTCAAAGCCCCATCCAGTGTGGCCTTGGACACTTCCAGGGCTGGGACAGCCACAGCTTCTCTGCCCAACCTGTGCCAGGGCCTCACAGCCAAGAATTCCTTCCCAATATCCCATCTATCCCTGCCCTCTGGCAGTGGGAAGCCATTCCCTTTGTTCTGTCCCTCCATCCCTTGTCCCTTGTCCCTGTCCAGCTCTCCTGGAGCCCCTTTAGGCACTGGAAGGGACACTCAGGTCTCTCTGGATCCTTCTCTTCTGCAGGTGACCCCCCCAGCTCTCCCAACCTGGCTCCAGAGCAGAGGAGCTCCAGCCCTTGGAGCATCTCCAGCACTCTCTAAGACTCTTTTTGGCTGGCAATGACAAACCAGTTTTTGGTCACATCTTCAGCCTGCTGTAGGTGCCCCCATTGCAGTGGGACAGTCCTTTGGTCCAGCCTGTCTTCTTCCTGGAATATAAAAGGAAAACAATCTCCCACGTGATGTTCTGTGAATTCCCTGCTCTCCAGCCATGAGTTCTCTCTGATGTTGACTTGTCAGTGTTCAGATCTTCTGCCCTTCCCAAAAACAACATGTTCACCCGTTTTATTGCTGGTATTGGCACCCTTTGTTATTGCTACAAGTCAATGTTCTGCCGTGGCTTTGTGTGCTCACTCAGCCACATCAGTCCCTTCCGCCTCCATCCAGAGGGACCAGGACAGCCCTGCCAGAGGCCTCCAAAATCTGAGTCAACAAGATGATCACAGATAAGGAACAGCTTTGGAGGACAAAGAGCTCACTGATACAAGACAAAGGGAATTCAGGGAAATGATCAGGCTGCAGGTTCACAATAATCACAAACAGTTCATTTTAGCCACAAATTGTGACAAGCTTCAAAAAAATACACAAAATAAAGAGTCCTCCAGAGCTGTTAAAGGCCAGTGTAGCTCATGGGCAGACTGAGACACAGATCCTTGGAAGCAGCACTGAAGCACCTCTGGATGTTCTTGTGCCTCTCTGAAGGTGTCTGTGAGCAGCTGCCTTCCCATAATTAATCTGCTCTGCATAATTGCCCCGCTCTCCCTTTTCCTCTCCTCTTTTCCAGGTTAAAGAAGTTCATCTCTCCCCCTCCTGTGCCACAGACCCCTCACCCCCCACCTTGGTCACCCTGCTCTGGATTCCCCACCACCCTTCCCCAGGTAATACCAGGACATGGGTTGGGCACCTGCCATGAGATATCGAGGAAAACCAGTTACCCAAATTAAATCAGCTGAATCCCCCAGAAATGAGGACACCCAGCTTGGGGAGCCCCCAGCCTGGGGTGCATTTCCTATTTAAAGCTGAGAGGAACATCTGGGTTCAGTGTAGCCCCTCATCCACTGGAACAGGACGCAGAAAAGGTCTGATCATAAAGTATCTCCCCATGACTGGGCTGAAAACACCAAGAAAAGACCTTTATCATCAAGTCTGATTCCAGTGTCTGACAGTGCAAATATTCCAGGCAGGGGAGAACATTGGATTTGTCTTGCAGATTCCTGAAACAACAAAAAAAAACCAACCCCCAAGATAAGCTCCTGGAAGGATCTGAGAGCTTGTTTATCTAAACCCTGTCATTTTTTATCAGAACGTGCCAGTCAGGCAAAATATTTAATGCAAACACTCCTTGGCTGTGCCACGGCTTTTATGGACCTTTTATTGCTTATAAACCAAGTCACGTCACTGGTGGCACTTTGGCTGACCCTTGGAGTTAAAATATTACCCCAAGGACAATGACACCTTTGTGTGCTCAGTGTTTGCTGAGCAATCCTTGGGGATCCCTGGATTTGTGGGGGTGGGAGCAGAGCCCCAGCCCGGGATGACACTGAGCCCACAGTCATTCCAGGCTTTTTGCAGGAAAAGCTTTTGGCTTGGAAATTTCCTCCAAAAAAATTCAGGTATAAATTAGCAAAACCTGTTCTTCTGTTTCCAAAGGTGGGGGTGGGAAAGGGACAAGTCAGAAATGCCCCAATATTGAAAAAAAAGACAGAAAGAAGAGGGACTGAGGCCTGGAATGGGCTGCTCAGAGGGGTCCTGGAGTCTCCATCCTTGGAGGAACCCAAAACTCAACTGGAAATGCTCCTGGGCAGGAGCTCCAGGGACCTGCTGGAACTGGGAGGTGGGACCGACCCCCCAGTGTCCCCTCCCAACATGAGCCACTCTGTGATTCTGGAAGAGAAGAATTTCAGCCTTAAATTGTCGAGTGTTCAAAAGGAAGCAGTTTTAGCAGTAAAATCACTTGTCTCAGATTGTGTCTAGATTTTTCCCCTTAGGGGAAATTAAAAAAAAAAGAAAAAAAGGGGGGAATGAAAGAAAAAAGTGAAATAAAGAGAAAAAAAATAAAGGGTTCACAAACGTCCTGAAATACAGGAAGAATGAGGGCCAGATGGACATGGTAATGGCCAGATGGGTGGGAAGAGAGAGGTTAATGGGAATAGACACCAAATTTCTGGATAGAGGGGATACAGGAGAGAGACCAGAGGGGGATGTGGGTAGGAATTGGGAAGAAATTATGGTATTGGGATTTTTTAAAAGCTGGTTGGTAAGAATGGTAGCTAGAACTGGAGGAGAAACTAAAATATGAGCTACATAGAGATATGATGCATTTTAAAGTAAGAAAAATATCTTTTCAGCCCAGGGAATTTTGAGCTTCAGCAGAACAGAGGGAGAAGTGGGCAGGGAAATCACAGAAGAACGAGAGGAGCCAAGGGCAGGAATGACAGGGAAGGAATAAGGAAAGTTGGGGGAAGAGCCACAAGGCAGAAATAAGAAGAAAAGAAAAAATTAAAGGAGAGGGACTGGGAAATGGGTGCAAAGTAGGAAAGACCAGAACTGGCAGCCACCAAGTAGGATAAAAGGAGATATCAGGCCAAGTTGGGAGGGTGAAGCAGAAATTTGGAAGAGCTGAGCAGGTGGATGAGAAAGGTGAGAGAAATTTGGTGGAAAAACCAGGGAAGGGAGAGCAGGAACAAAATTCTGGGAATGCAATAATAGGGAGAGAAGGGAAAATCCCCCAACCCCGGTGATGGTAGAGTTACTGTGGACACCTGAACATGGAATTCAACATCAGTGATGGGGGAATGTGGGCACTGAGTGTGGGGGATGGACACAGGGAAGGGCAGCCAAGTCTCTGGGCCAGCCAGTGCTTTAAGAACCTCTTGGAATTTGGGAACTGATTGAATTGGTCATTTCAGTGCTCAACAGCTGGAAAAAAACCCAGTATTGGGACTGAGCACTAAAGGAGCAATTATTGCTGCTCAGGTGAGTTCTTATCCTTGGTAAGGTGGGTTCTTATTCCTGCTCAGGTGGGTTCTTATCCTTGGTAAGGGGAGTTCTTATCCTTGCTAAGGTGGGTTCTTATCCTTGGTAAGGTGGGTTCTTATCCTTGGTAAGGTGGGTTCTTATCCTTGTTAAGGTGGGTTGTTATTACTGCTCAGCTGGGTTGTTGTTACTGCTCAGCTGGGTTGTTATCACTGCCAAGGTTCAAGCCTGGGGCTTTTCAGGGCAGTCCAGACCACATTTCCCTTCCTGTGGATGAGAAGAAAAGAGGGGGATGATTTAGAAACAAGAATTCATCGATTCTAAAGCCTAAAGCCCACTCTGCACACACCCAGTCTGAGCTGGGATTTAGCAGATGCCAGAGAGGGGTGTGCAGGTGTTCAGGAACAATCCCCATCTGGCTGGGGATGTGCATGGAAAGTCTGTGTTTGAGGAAGATAATCTGGGCAATCCTTTCACTGGCAGGTGCTCCCTCTCCCTGTTATCTCATGGCACACCCCGAGGGGAAATGGCATCTCAAACTCCCAGTTTACCTGCCCAGTGTTTTGTTACTCAGGGCACAAACCCCTCCTTTTCTCAGTTGCTTTCCCTCTGTGCAAACACCCCCTGTGTGGGGGAGTCTCCTCTCCTGCTGGACAAGGTGAGTTCCACCACACCTGCTGATTCTCACATTCCATGGATCCCCCCAGGAAGGGCAGGATTGGGAAGGGCTGCATGTCCTCCTGACCAGCCCCTTGCTCCTACCTCTGTTTGGTGCTTCTGCTCCAGAATTTCATCCTGATAACCTCTATCTTCCCTCCTTCCCCTGAAGGCCATTCCCCTCCTCCTGTCACTGCATGGCCTTGTCAAAGGTCCAAGCTCTTATGAGGAAGAGAAAGGACTTTGTTCCCAAAGGGCACCATGGCCCCCAAAAGCCTTTGAAATCTTTATCCTATACTCTTTCTGTGCAATTTGGCCCTAAATCTGCTTTCCATTTCCCCCCCCCTCGCTGCAGTTCCCATAACCAGCAGCAGGAGAGCAGGAAGCCCCTTTTTCTCCCTTCCCAGCTGTGCCATCTCCATCCTGCAGCTGCTTCCCCCTCCCCCTGCCGGGGATGGTGGACAAAGGGGTTTGCACAGGAGCAAAGTGTACCCAGAAATTCATTGCTCAATGGGGGCACCGTTGTGCTCCCAGAAGGACCCCATAAATTGGAGCCAATTTTCCCAAATAATTCCAAACTGAGGTGAGCTCAGGTGGTCAGAGCACAGTTCCTAAAATCGAGGCTGTGGGTTTGATCCCCATCTGGGCCATTCCCTGAAGAGCTGGACTCGATGGCCTTGGTGGGTCCCTTCCAAATCAGAATCTTCTGTACCAAAGACATCCCAGCAAATCATAGATTGGTGTTCCCTGTTAAAACAATGTCAGTCCTTCAACAAGGAGCACAAATATGCAGAATAACAGATTTGACCATAAACATGGACAAGGCCTAAACTCCAAAATTAGTCTGAAATTGTCCCAGTACATAAAATCCTGGATCTTCCCTAAAAGCTGGATACAGAACTGCACATCTGGTCAGCCCAGGACGCTGGATGAGCACTCAGAACCAAGACTGCTGAGGAAACCCTCTTATACTGGGGCAATTCCCAAAAACTGAGCATTTCCAAAGTGTGTTCCAGGGGCACCTTCCCTCCCCAGGGACAGAAGGCACTGCCAGGCATGTGCTGATGTCCTTCCACCCCTCTGCAGTTGAACCTGGAGGTACAAGGGCACCCCAACAACATCTTACTGCGACACGGGAAGCTTCTGATGCAGCAAAGGTACCCAACATCCACTTTGGCTGGGTTTTGGTGAAGTTGCTCCAGGAAATGTGGAGCTGCTGCTGCCCTGAGCTCTCCAGAGCACTGCTGGACGTGGTGGCATCTCACTGACCATCACCGGGCGTGAGAATGAACACTAAAGGAGGCTGAGGTGTGTGACCAGGGACAGGGGACAAAGAATTCCTGTGATCAGCTACAATGGGTCAGAGAGGGGTGCCCCAGTGTTGCTGTTGTGTTGCTCCTCTCCCAAAGTCCAGCCTGCAGAAGGTCAGGCCTTTCTGCTGGGGAATGTATTTACCTTTGAATTCTGCTCCTCTCCTGAGAGGAGCTCTTTGAATGGCCTGATCTGCTTTACTGGTTATTGATTCAGTGGCGTGCACAATAAAATGTGATTCACAGCAAAACCCTGTGGCCTCCTGGTTCACTTTCATCACAATCCTGATGAAACTCTGCCAGCCCTTCCCAGCAGCTCCAGCAGGAGGGAAAGGCTGAATTAGAGTTCAGCACTGTGGAGGGGCCCCAGTGACCTGAGCAGTCACTGCAGGATGGTCATGTCTGCTCTGTGCCAGCACACACTCCTCTGGGTAAGGGTAAAGTGGAAAAAGCTTTTAAAATTCTTTAACAGATATTTAGACAAGTGCCTTAAATACACTCAATGTCTCTTAGAGAACAGTTTTAGCCACAGAGAAATAACGTGAAATAATGTGAAAGCTTCTTGCCTTGTCCAAGGACGTGCATTCCCTACGTTCTGCAGCACTCAGGCTTCAAATCCCTGTTATTTCCTACATGACCCCTCAACAGAAACTGCTGTGAGGTGAATATTGTAGGAGAGACAAAACCTGGCACAAACAAAAGCAGGTCACGAGCAGAAACACCTCGGTACTGCCGAGTCAAGGTCGAGACAGAGGTGAGTGTGAAATGAATCAGTTCCTGAAGCACCAGACTGAGGGGCACAGGGAATTATGCCAGGGATGCCCTGCAGGACCTGTCCCAGCACCCCCACATCACTCCTTGCCTCCTCCTGCCCTTTGCCCTCCCATCTCCTGCTTTGTCTGTTCCTCGGGTTCAGCAGCACAGAAATGGCAGAGGAATTTCCTACCCAATCCCGTGCCAAGGGTTGATTGGCTGCAAATCTGCAGGAGAGGAGGGAGATATCGGCCCCAGGCTGACGTCTGTCCTCTCATTAGTGATTAAACATTAATAGGAAATCAGAGAATCCTATCAGGGAATCACGGAATGGTTCAGATTGAAGGGACCTTGAAATCCATCTCGTTCCACCCCGTGCCATGGGCAGGGACCTCTCCCACCAGCCCAGGGTGTTCCAGCTGGATCTTGGCTCCCCATCCCACAAGGTGCTGCATTCTGGAGTCACCTGCAGAACACAAGTGGAGAAAAGGAATGAACTTCATAATAAGTGGATAAAATATTGGATTTGGAAATGAGAAGGATGTGTGAGGTAACACAAGCACAATAAAAATGAGTGAAAAAAAGAGGGAATCAACATGACCTTTTGCCCAGTGGAATTATCAGTGAGACCCTTTATTGTCAGTCATCTTTCAGGGACTGAGGTCTTGAAGAATCATAGAATCACAGGATGGTTTGGGTTGGAAGGGACCCTAAAGGTCATCTCATTCCAACCCCCTTCCACCAGACCCCTCAGAAAGGGCTTTGGGAAGCCAAAAGCAGTTCTGGTGTGGGATTTCCTTGAGCTCAGCACTTGGGTTATAAACCCAAAGCTCACGAAGAGCTGGCAGAGAGCAGTGGGATCCACCTGCTCCCCGTGGGATGGGAGGGGGGAGCCAGGGCAATCCCACAGCAGGTGGGGCTGGGACACCCCAGCCTTGGGGCAGCCCCACAGCTCCTGGGGGAGCTGAGCAGGGCACACCAAACCACATCAGCTGCTTCAACCAAGAGGTCCCGTTCAAGAACTCCCAGTGAGGAGGGAGGTCTGAAGTCACTTTGAGGGGCACATTTGGGGCCAGGGCCAGCAAAGAGGACTGGACAGAGCCCTGAGATCACCAGGCAGGTCCATAACAAAGAGACAGGTCCAAGGGCCAGCTGGGGAGGTGGTCTGTGGGTTGGGGTCTGATCACTGGGGCCCATGGCCAGGCCCACATGTGGTGGTGGAGATGGTGGATACCAGTTCCCCTGTGGTGCTGGGCTGTGGGGGACACCAGTTCCCCTGTTGGTGCTGGGCTGTGGGGGACACCAGTTCCCCTGTGGTGCTGGGCTGTGGTGGACACCAGTTCCCGTGTGGTGCTGGGCTGTGGGGGACACCAGTTCCCCTGTGGTGGACACCAGTTCCCCTGTGGTGCTGGGCTGTGGGGGACACCAGTTGCCCTGTGGTGGACACCAGTTCCCCTGTGGTGCTGGGCTGTGGGGGACACCAGTTCCCCTGCCCACCCACAATTATGTTTCTCTTGGCTGTGCAATGCTCTGACCCAGGCAGGGCAGTCTCAGGGCCCTGAGCCCCTGGCAGGGCTGCCCACATTGACCAGGGGCTGGTTTTTGTCCTCTGACCATGGCAGGTCCCCCTGGGAACACTCTCATGTTCCTCAGCTCTCAACAACCCTGATTCTGGCCCACCAGTTCTCAGCTTTCCTTGAAATCATAAAATTCTGGCATTATTTGTGCTCCAGTGTGTGCTCAGGACATAACCTGAACCTTTTGGGTTTAACCAAAAAGCTTAAACCCCTCCCTTTGTCCTGTTCACACAAAGCAAAACTCCTCTCCAGACCATAAATCCAGGGGGTGGATCTTTCAGGAAAGCCCCAAATCCCAAGGGATACTTGGCAAGGTCACAGGAGAAAGAACTCCTCAGTCTCCTGCACTCAAGGCAATGTAGGACCTGGACCCAGTTTTGGCAGTCCCAGCTACAAAGAAGGTGCAAAGTCCCAGCTATGTGGAAGATTCTTCTCTTTTTATGGCCCAGCATCAAATTGCTTAGCTCATTTATTTTTATTTCACTCCAGAGTTAGACCAAACTTTAGATCCCATTTTAAGATCAGAATTAAACAGGACAATAAAATCTGTTCTCAAAGCTGGGAACATAAACCAAAAGTAGAAGAACCCATTGCAGGAAATCCCTGAGATAAATTCACTTTCCAATAATGACTTTCCTTCTCTGCTCTGATCACGTGTCCAGAGGCATCCCAGGGAGCAGAGCAAAGGTGACCATTTCTCTTCCAGAAGAGCCATAAATGAGAAGGTTTGCAAAGCTCAGCTCCAACACCCTGGGCAAGGCATCAGGCCCAGCCCCATCCCTGGGCTCCTCACGAGGCTTTCAGGGAGGCTTTGTGGATTCCTGCATTAAATTGCCCACTAAAATACCTTCTGCAAGTCAAGAGCTGTTAAATTAAGGGGAAACTCGAGGCTGCACTTGTGTAACAAACCTGCTTTGAGCAGGATCCACTCCAGGCAGTGCTGGAAAATAAAACCAGCATCTGCAGATATTCCCAGGTCTTGGCTCTGGGGTTCACCTGGGGGGGATTTCTGCAGGTTGTCCCCAATGTCCCCAGTCATGGGGTGGTTGGGCTGTCCTGTGCAGGGCCAGGAGCTGGGTTTGATGATCCTTTTGGGTCCTTTCAGCTCGGAATATTCTGTGCTTCCCTGATGAAGGGCAGGTTCCCACACTGAGAGTTTACCCCTGAATGTTTCTCCTTCCCAAGTGTTGGTTCTCTTGAAGGTCTCCCACTGCATTTCACACTCATCCAGGGTTGTGGCAACGACCCTGCAAAGTCTCCTTAGGGCTTTTTTGTTGTTCCAAGTCTATTTATTTCCTACCATGGTCAAGGCTACTGGGACCAGTTCATTGTCCTCTCCAACATGTGGCTTTACATTCTCATACAAACAGAACACAGGAGTTTCTATGTATTCTGTTTAATATTTCATTCAGTGCTTTATGTATTCTATTTAAAACCTAACTCAGTGTCAGGGCTCTGGATCACAAAGGTCCTCACAAACTCATGTTCTAAAAATTACATTTCTGTCCCTTGATACTTGTAAAGCAAAGTGGAGAAGAGCAAAGGCAACTCCTTCCTAAGTGTTTATATGTGTAGTTGTGTTAAATCCTTCCCTTGAAATGTGTTTTTTCCAGGGCACAATAACCTGCTGGCAGTTTCTTTGTGTAGACCAACTAATTCTAATGAGTTTATACAATGTTTGTTTAACCCTTGTTACTTTTCCTGGGTTTCAGTCCAAGGAAACACGTGAATATTCAGTTTTCACACCAAGCTACAAAATTCCCAGCCTGTCTCAGGGATGTCCCTGTGCTTTGATCCAGGCAGGGATTCCGTGGAGTTCTCATGACCAGCCTCTCCAGCAAAGGTGGTTTGGGAGCCCCTGGAGCTGGGGCAGAGCGTGGAGCTCCAGGGAGTGGTGTTGGCACAGACCTGCCCCGGGGTTTGCACAGACACCTCAGCCCCTGAGCGGCCTTGGAGGCTGTGGGGAGAAAAACGGACTAAAAATGTTCTGTCAGTCTCAGGGTACCTGCCACTCCCAGCTCCTGACTGATGTCCCAGTTTGGGTTGTCCCCTCTCCTTGGTGAGCCACCAGAGCTGAGCCAGCAGCTCCCTGCCCTGAGCCACAGCTGGGACAGCCGGAGCCTTTGGCTCATCCCAGCAAGAAAGGCAGGGAAAACCACTGAAATTCCCTTGACATTCATCTTGCCTTTCCTTCCCCCCTCCCGAGCTGGGGGGTGTTCATGTGCTGGAGGAGGGGGCAGCACCTTCCCTGTGCCAGGAGCACTTTTCATGTTTGCCACGGGGGTTACTTCTTAAAGCAAATAAATCTTCACTATTAAAGCAGAGGGAATGGCTGGAGCTGTGTCAGGGCAGGGTGAGGTTGGATCTCAGGAAAAGGTCCTTCCCCCAGAGGGTGGTGGGCACTGCCCAGGCTCCCCAGGGCGGTGGGCACAGTCCCAAGGCTGCCAGAGCTCCAGGAGGGTTTGGATGATGCTCTGGGGCACAGGGGGTGACTCTTGGGATGGTGCTGAGCAGGGCTGAGGGTTGGACTGGATGATCCCTGTGGGTCCCTTCCAGCCCAGCATCTCCTGGGATTCTGGGAAAGCAGCAACACCCCCTTGTTGAACACCCACCCTGCAGTGGCTGGAACACCCCAACTGGACTCCCGTGGGTCCCTCCCACCCCAGGGTGTTCTGTGGTCCCATCCTCTCTGCTCAGAGCAGCATCAGCAGCTCATCACACCAGGCTGTGGCTTTGCACAGGGATGAGACACAGTCCCACAGAACTGTGGAATCATCTGGGCTGGAAAAGGGCTCTGGGGCCACAGGGTCCCACCTGGGACCCACCCCCACCTTGGCACCCCCACTGAGTGCCACCTCCAGTCTTTCCTTACACAGCTCCAGGGGTGCCACCTCCCTGGGCAGCAGGATGGGGCTGGGGCTGCCCTTGGCACTGCTGGGTCACTGGTTGGACTGGAAGCTCTTTCCCAAACCTCAGGGATTCTGTGATTCCCACGGACTGGGCAGGTTTGGGGGGTCGGTGGCTGAGCTGGAAACAGCCTGAGGAAATCTTTGCTGTGCCCTGAGCTGTGCCTGCAACTCCAGCTCCAGACAGTGCTGGGAAACACAGTCCTTTCCAAAGCCTGCTGTGACACTGGCACTCCACTCCTGCCTCTTTCCTGGCCTTGTCATCATTTCTGGGTGACCTTTATCCAACCCCAGCCCTTCTGTGACTCTGGATTTTGCTGTGCCTCCTCCTCCTCTCCAGGGGCACAACCCTCCTGCTTTAGACACCCCCAAACCCCACAAACCTCATCCAGCAAGTGCCAAATGGATGTTTTGTGCCCTCCTTTAGCCCCCTTTTGCTGTGTTTAAGGCCAGTGCTCTGCACACCCCACTGGACAGGTCCGTGTGTCCCTGTGGATGGCAGGGCACTGTCCCCAAAGGGCAGGGGGTTTCTGGCAGAACACACACAAAGGTCTCCAGCCCAGCCCTCGTGTCCCACCTGAGCACTGACAGGGTTTCAGCAGGGACATCTCCTGTTCTGCTTCTGCTCCCAGCGAGTCTCCCTTACAAAGTCACAACCACCTTCCCTACAGGAGCTGCATCTCCATGCTGACACCTAAGCATTTGTCACCTGAGTTTTAAGAGAAAATAAGTCTTTTTTCTAATATATGGAGAAAGAACTTCAAAATAAGATTCAAAATAAGCCCCAGTGGTGCTTTGAGTCAGGAAGTCCCGTTTCCCAGAGGTGCTAATTTTGAGGTAGAAGGAAGAGCCTTAGTATGAGACTCTCTTTGGAATTTGGTTTTTGTCCTGGAGCAGTCACACTGGGTGCGAGGAATCCTCTTCTACACATTGATAGCTTTTCTGTCCAGTGAAATAGGAATTTATACTCCCAATGTTCCTTTTTAAACAACATTCCTGGATTCAGGCACCCAGTCCCTGGGCTCAGTGTGCAGCTTTGCAGCACTGATGGTCTCATTGCAACTTGGCTGCTGAGTTGAAGGCCCCATAGATAAGAAATGGAGGCAATAATTCAACAGCTAAAAGTAAAAGGGAATAATTTAAAACCTCTGGTATAATGTTTTATTTATGTGAGGGAGCTGGGGGGGCTGAGCCTGGAGAAAAGGAGGCTCAGGGGGGACCTTCTGGCTCTGCAGCTCCCTGAGGGATCCAGGGCAGGGTCGGGCTCTGCTCCCAGGGAACAGGGACAGGAGCAGAGGGAACGGGCTCAGGCTGGGCCAGGGCAGGGCCAGGGGGGACAGCAGGAGGGATTTCTCCATGGGAAGGGTGAACCAGGGGCTGCCCAGGGAGGGTTGGAGTGCCCAGCCCTGGAGGTGCCCAAGGCAGGACTGGCCGTGGCACTCAGAGCTCTGGGCTGGGGGACAAGGTGGGCATCGGGCACAGGGTGGGCTCCCTGGGCTGGGAGGGCTTTTCCAGCCTCAGGGATCCTGGGATTCTGTGACCACAAATTGCCTTCAGTTCAGGACACTTAACACAGGATCTTTTACTCCAGTGAAGACCCAGACATGCCAGAGCTCAGGTAGGGAAAAAGCAAGAAGGCAAGACTGCCACAAAACAAAACCCACCCCAAACCCAGCACAAACACACACAACAAAAAAATCCAAATTGTTACTGGCTTTTATTTCATATACAGCATATAAACACGGGCAGATCCTTTCCTCAGAGTCTTGCCATCAATAAATACAACCACAAGGAGGTGCTTTCATTTCTAAGTGATTCCAGCACTGCAGGTTGGAATTCCTTTCCCCTAAAGGGAGCTGAACATTGATATCCGACCAGGTGGGAAGTGTCCCTGTGCTCCTCCACATCCCTAAATCGACAGCAATTAGCACAAGTAACAGGCTGATTTCTGCCTTCGCAGGGGTTGCTCAGCACCAGTCACTTGGCCCGAGTTATTTGCTGCAGCTGGTGCAGACACAGAGGTGTCCCCTGCAGGCAGAGAGGGTGACCCAGCTCTGGGAATGGGCTGGAACAGGGGAGAACCCCCTGCTCTGTGCAGGGGAGGCCAAATCACAGGCAGACACTGATTATCAGGTATTTCTTCTTAGACTTTCAATATGAGCTATAAAATATTAGCTACTAAAAAGGCTGCAGGAGATTGCTGAGTTGTACCCGGGGTGTTCAAATCCAGACAAAGCAGTGGGAAGTGAAAGCCAGGCTATTTCCATTCCAGTGTGACCCACCTGCTGCAGCACTGGGAGCTCTGGGATGGGCTCGGAGCCTCCTTGTTGGCAGCCCTGCAGAGCTGGTGGCACCTGGTGGCACCTGGTGGCACCTGGCACAGCCCGGAGCCCGGGGATGGATTGCAGGAAGGGTGGGATCTCTGCCCAGCAATGCCCAGTGCTCCCAGTTGGCACTGGCTCAGAAGCAGCCGGCACAGGCAGCGTTGGCACAGATCTCACACAGGTCATCCTCGGCAGCCAGGCCTGTGGGAGGGACAGCAGAGTTCCCATCAGAGCAACAGGGACACCCCTCCCTGTCCTGTCCTGTCCCTCGCATGTGCCTTGAGACATCTCTGCTAAAATGTGGCTCAGGGAATGAAATCAGTGCTGAATTCATGGGGAGGCAACGGGAGGCAGGAGGGCAACAGGGCAGGGCAGCATTTCCTGCTGAGGTGTCCAGGTACTGAACAGCAGATAAATGCAATATAATAACATCCAAAAGCAAATACTGCAGGAGCAGAGCGTGGCAGGGGGACTTTGGGCAGGGGAAATGGCTTTTAGCTGAAAAAGGGTAGATTTGGGCAAAATACTAGGGAAGGATATTGTTGCCTGTGAGGGTGAGGAGAGAAGCTGTGGCTGCCCCATCCCTGGAGGTGCCCAAGACCAGGTTGGACGGGGCTTGGGGCATCCTGGGCTGGTGGAAGGTGTCCCTGCTTGTGGCAGGGGGTGAGACTGGGTGGGCTTTAAGGTCCCTCCCAACCCAAACCACTGGGTGATTCTGCTCAGATGAACTTTTCCATGGTCACAGCCCCTGGGGTGCACAGGGCTCAGCCCAGCAGGGATCCTCTTTAGGGGCCTCCCAGCCTGTGCCCCCCAACCCTGCTGGGAGAGGGGGCAGCACAAGGAGGGCACAAACCCTCCCAGCTGCTTCAGAAGGGGCAGGACAGCAGTTCTATGTCTTTGCCTCCTGCCATTTGAAAAGTGGGATTAAAATGGCAATTATGCAATAAGAGAAACATACTCAGCCTCTGGAAGATCTTGGGGGCATCTTCCCTCTTGCAGACGGGCCAGAACTCCTCGGGCAGGGACTTCTCCTGGCACAGGGAGTGCGGGGCCATGGGGAGCAGCACACGAGGGTTCACCGGGCTGTTCCTGCCCAGGAGCTCCTTCAGCTTCTTCACAGACTCCAGGGGGAATTTCAAGTCTCCATCCTATGTAGAAAGAACCAGAAAAAAAGGGAGTCAGGAAGTCAGTCTTTTGGCAAATCCTTCCCGTTTTAACCTCGAGCTCTCCCAAAAAATGCAAGAGAGGGAAAAGACAGTGTTGAAAGGAATCCCAGATTTAATCTGTGCTGACTGAAGGTAAAATGATGAGCTCTGGAAGGCACAGACCTGGCACAGCAGCCAGGAGACCCAAGTGCTGGGCAGGGCTTTGCTGGGTGTCCCAGTGGACAGAGGCAGAATTAGGGCCTTGCTCATCCCCATGAGACCCCAAAAATCTGGGGTCAAAAGAGCCAGGCTGGGAATCCTCAGCCTAGGAAAGAGATGACTGGGTAATATCATGGAATCTTGGAATGGTTTGGGTTGGAAGGGACCTCAGAGACCATCTCATTCCACCCCCTGCCATGGGCAGGGACACCTCCCACTAGCCCAGGTTGCTCCAAGCCCCGTCCAACCTGGCCTTGGACACTTTCATGGATCTGTGGCAGAGATTCCCAAAGTCAGGAACTGAGTGGGGGTCAATGGGAATTGATTTGGTTGTCTCTCTTCTAACACAGCAGTGGAGAACGTGAAGTGTTGGCCATGGCCTGGCAGGTTTGACCTCAGAAAAGGGGCTCTTCCCTCGTGGTGCCCATTCCTAAGAGCTAAAATCCCTGTCCCCAGGACACTGGGGCAAGCTTCCATTGATTCAGAATCCCAGAAGCTCCTGAGTGGGAAGGGACCCAAAATGATCAGTGAGTCCAACCCCTGCCCAAGACACCCCAATGATTCCACCCTGTGCCAATTTAATTGTCCACACAATTCATGGAACTCAAGCTATTGGAAGCATAAACACAACACTTCTCAGAGCTCACAGCTCCTTCAGGAGGCCAGGACAGGACTCTGGGAAATATTAGTGCTTGTTTTCAACCACTAATTCCTGTGCAGCTGTTAAAGGTGCCTCTCTGAGTTTCAGGTGAATTCCCCCTCCCGAGGTCATAAACTCAAGCTCAGGTGTTGCAGCTTTAAACCAAGTGCACAAAGTCTGTGCAGACAATCAGAGCTCAGCCTGGAAGAGAAAAAAGCATTTTTGAATTGACCTTTGCCTTCTGTTTTCACCTGGTTTAATGGCCAACAGGTCACAAAGGGGATGTGGAAGCTGTTCCTGCCCATGGCAGGGGCTGGAACAAGAGGAGCTTCAAGGTCCCTTCAAATCCAAACCATTTTGGGGTTCTGGGATGGAGCAACTCAAAGAAATAAAGTGCAGTGACTGATGCAGCACGAGACCAAATACTGGCTTCTGTTTCCTGGTCCAGTGGGCCCAGTGGGGAACAGTGGGAGATAAGTGGGAGTGTAGTTGGCTCTGACTGGGGGTTTGGGTTGGGTTTTTTACAGAATCATAGAATTTCGGTGTTAAAGGATTGAAAAAAACAAACAGGTAAACTCTGGACATGCATTTCCTTAACAAAGTCAAATCCTTGCAATCGGTTTATTATTTTACTCAGGTGAGTTTGTCAGTTGGATTTGATGATCTTAGAGGTCTTTTCCAACCTTACTGATTCCATGATTCTATAAAGGATGGCCAGGCACTGGCACAGGGCAGTGGTGGAGTCACAATCCCTGGAATTGCTCAGAAAACACGTGGATGTGGCATTTGGGGACATGGATTGGTGGTGGCCCTGGCAGTGCTGAGGGACTGGTTGGGCTTGACGAATTTTGAGGGCTTTTCCAACCTAAACCATCCTATGACTCTGTGATCATCCCTGACTGCCTATGAAAAATTGACTTTTCCTGTGTAAAGCAGATCTAGATTCTGCTGTTGCTCACAGACCTCAGAGACATAAACCAGGGAACTAAAAAAGAGGGATTTCCTCAGGTCCAGTTTCAGAGAAACCAGAAATTCGGAGCAAACCCTGAGACCTGCACGTCCTGGGCATGAAAGAGAACAACAGAAATAGAAACAACCCCCCTAGCTGAGGCAAGAAGGATGTTTTAGAGCTGAACCTGAACAACATCTCCTTCCCAAGGTGAGGAGACTCCTCTTCCTCCAACTTCCACCCTATTCACTCAAGATTTGTGCTGGGAAGTGCCAGGAGAGGAACACCCGGACTTGGAAACCCAACTGTGACATCAAATGACACTCTTTGCAAAGCAGTTATTAACAGGAACCATTTCTGGCATTTTACAGGAGAGGGGAGGGAGGTTTGTGGAAGAATTCCAGGGAAGAGGAGTGGGAGGGAGGTGTGTGCAGTGATTGCTGGGGGAGCTGGGGCAGTGTTGGTGACAGGAGGGCACCACTCACTGCAGGAGGGCTGGGGAAACACGGGGGTCAGGGACAGTGGGACAGCAACCCCAGCTCAGGCTCCAGAGCTGAACTTCCTACACTTTTACCCAGCCTGGAAACAGCTCTTCCCATTTAGGGCTTGTTTTTAGTGCCTCCAAGGGGAAAACTGAGCTTTTTTGCCATGAAGCAGGAAGGTCTCTGTTCCCCAGAAGAATAATTTAAATGTTGAAGAATGGTTTGGAGGAAAGGAATAGCTGAGACCTGCTGGCTGTGGATATCTCTGTCATCCAAAGCACAAAGAGAGGATGGGCCAAGGCACAAAGGCACCTCATCCCTGGGAATCTGCTGCACACACAAGAGTCAATAATTGCTTAAGAAATGCCTGTTCTCTCATCACTCTGAGGAATTTGTTTGCATTGCAAACTGAGACCTCCCAGACTGTTCCTCAGGATGCTCCAACCCTCTGCCAAGGACACACCAGGGCACTGCAGGACCTTCCTACCTGTTTCCATGCCACATGGAATGTCAGTCTGTGCACAGGGAACATCAGGTGCTGTGGACTTTGGAAAGCCTGATAGAGCCTCCCCTAATCCTCTCTCTGCCTGGTGATAACTCTCTGGACCCAGCTGAGCTCTTCTTTGACCTTTTCACAGGTGACACGTGTGGGCTTTGTCACATAAACCCACAGACCCTTCTCATCAAGACCTTCCTGCCCAGACCAGGTGACACAAGACAAGTTCTCTCGTGTCACCCCTGCTCTACAGCATTCTCCAGTGTTAAAGGTTTACAGCATTCCCTGAAGTTTTGTAGCTTTGGATCAAAGTTAGAGGCATCCCCAGCTCTTGCACCCTCCCAACACATGGGATTGGGTGTCAAAGGAAACCCTGGACACAAAGTACCTCAGTCCCTGAGGGATTTCAGGGCAGGGATGAGGCTGGAGGAGGTCAGGAAAGAGCAGCAGCATTCCATGACACCTGGAGCACTTTGCAGAAAGCAGAGGGAGATGCAGCTGGATATCAAGGCAGAGCAAAGCAGAGGTCCAGGTCTCTTACTTTAGTTCAAGAGTCCTGTTGCAGTCATAAGTTTAAAAACTCTCAGCACTTTGTTAAACTCATAATGCCCAGAAGTTAAAGAGAGAAAACTCACCTGCACATAGACTGCCCAGGAGCTGTGCACCAGCACAAGCACTGCCAGGATGGCACAGGGAAGGAAGCCTTTCATGGTGCCTGCAAAGTTGGGCCTCTCCCAACCTGGGTATGTTTAATTTTCTCTCGATTTGGTCTTTTCCTGCCTTTTCTGTGTCTCTCAGACCTCCTCTCCGTAGCTCTCACACTGCCCAGCACTCAGAGCTTATAAAGACTTCACATGGTATTGCCTTGGTAATCCATTAATCCAATTTTTTTATGGACATATCATAAACCTTCCAGGGGCTCTCACTTATCTGCTCCTTGGCAGAGCAGCCCAGTCACACCCAGGTAGATCCTGGGATTTATGAGTCACTCCCTCCTTGGGCCACCAGGTGTGACATGGGCAGGAAAAGATTCCAGCCTGTGGTGAGAGTGGGGAATGGTCCAAGGCAGCCCCTGGAAATTGGGATCCACATTTCTGGCCACTGGATGCAGAGCTGGGAGGGAGAAAGAGGTTTGGAAGGAGGCAGAAAAAAACTGATCCTGTCATGTCCCTCTTCTGGGGGTTCCAGGTACTAAGAGGGTGCAATCAGGGAATCATGGAATTGTTAAGGTTGGAAAAGGGCCTGACCACCAGGGGTTGCCATTAAGGACAAAACTGCCAGGAATCCAATCCCTTTCTCCATGACTTTCATTGCTATCCAGAAACATGGCAATGCCACATGGGTGGGAGGCATCAACATGCCCCACTTGGCTCAGTTCTGACATCAAGTTCGTGGCCTTTGATCTGTAAATGATTCCTGAAATTTTGTGGCTTTGGATTAACCCAAACACCAGGAAAACAACGTTCCTGAGCCCAGCAGGACAGGAGAGGGCAACAGTCACCCCTGAGAACTTCCTCAGGTCTCAGCAGTGTTTTGTGCCACAAAGGCTGTGGTTGTTGCTGCAATGGTGAAACCACCACTGTGCTTGGAATCAAATCCCAGAAACCAAAGGAACCTGGAGCAGGGCTTTGGATGGAGGGAATGGGACTCCTGGTCCAGTAAAACCCAAAAGCTGCACCAGAGCTGGAGCAGCCCCTGAGCTGACAGAGCTGGCTGGCACTGACCACCTTTGCTTCTCTCCACCAGCCCCGTCGACGCCTCATCCACAGAATTCGAGCTCCTAGAAGGATTTTTATGCACAAAACGAGCTGCTTTCCTTTGCTGTCCTGATTCTTTGCTTTCAGTGCTGCCCTGACCAGGAGCCAACCCCTCCTGCAGCTCAGACCTCTGCCCTGCACTGGAGGCCAAGGCTGGGACTGCAGGGCACAGAAAAAGATTTCAGGGGCAATTTCTACCATCATTTTCTTCTCCTCAGCCCTTTAACCCTGGGCAGAGCCTGGTGGAAACTATAGAACAGATTAACCAGGCATTGAGGGAAGCAGGAAATCATTAAGGATGGAAAAGACCTTGCTGCCTGAAATGGGAGGAAAGAACTTTCAGCCAATATTAGTACAGATAAAATAGAGAGCAGGGCTTTAATGACAGCATTGTCAGGTGCCACAAAATACATCAGTGCACACCCACTATAGGGCTCTGATGAGTTTATAGCACTAATTAATCATCTCATCTAATGGGTACATCCAAGCAGAGAATTATCCACTCCCAGAACTTCCCTCAGGTCTACCCTTTGGAGCTTCTCCAAGTCTTGGGCCTTTTATCTTCCATCTGCAGTTTATTCTCCAGGTGCACAAGTCCCAGAAAAGGTATCTTTGCTACGAGCAATTCCATAAAAAAAAGGTTGAACAGAATTTCAGGAATGTGGCTCAAATCATAAGCAAGGGGTTTGGAAACTGTCCCTGCTGCCCAAAGGGGGAGAAACTGGACAGTCCAATTAAATCTACAAACATATAAAACTCTGCAGGCTTTAACCAGCAAGGTTATCCAGTCCAGCCTTCAGATCCTCAGCTCCAGACTTGCAGAGAAACCAAACAGATGGACAAGGAGTGTCACAAGAGATACCCTAAACCTGAACCTCACCCCAAACCTGACTCTAACCCTGAACCTCACCCTAAAAGCAACCTTAAGCCTAATTAGTAAACATAACCCTAACTCCAACCTTAACCCCAAATCTAATCCCTAAATCTAAACCTAATTTTCAATCCTGAATGTAAGAACTAACCTTAAATCTCACCCCAAAAGCCTGACCCTAATCCTGCCACTAACCCTAACCCCAATTTTCAACTCTAAACTTACTTCCTAACCCTGACCCCAAGAACTAAACCTAACCCCTAACTCTAATCAGTAAACATAATCCTGATTCTAGGACTAAACCTCACCCCAACCCTACCCCTAACCCTGCCACTAACCCTAACCCTAATGCCTAACCCTAACATTAACACTAACCACTAAACCTAACCCTAAACTAACCCTCATCCTAATCCTCCCTGTAAGACACTAAACCTGACCCAACCACCAACACTAATCCCTAACCTGAACACTGACCAAGCACCCTGGGCCCTAATCCTAATGTTAAACCTCATCCTAACCCAAAAGCTTGGTCTGAGCATGGACCAGGCTCTGCTTGGGGGGCACAAGAGGGACGGGCAGGAACTGATGCCCAGCGAGTTCCACCTGGACAGGAGGGAGAACTTCTTTGCTGTGCAGTGACCCAGCCCTGAGCAGAGACCAGAGGGAGTGTGGGGTCTCCTCACTGGGGATACTCCAGACCCCTCTGGACACAATTCTGTGCCAGGTGCTCTGGGGTGGCCCTGCTGGAGGATTCACTGTGGTCCCTTCTAGGTCAGTGCAGGTCCAGCAGTCCCCTCTGGGCCACCAAACGCTGCTGTCCCGACCTCAGGCTCATTCCCTGGTGCTCAGCAGCGACTCACACACCACCAAATAAAGGCATTTCCATGGCTTTATTCCAGTTTCTGTGCTGCAAAGTGGCTGAGCTGAGCCCACATCCCACTTGTGCTCCTCTCCGGGGTCGTGGAGCTCCATCTGCTTCACCAGGCTAAGGGGGACCAGAAGATGTTCAGATGGAGGTCCAGGGAGGAGGGCAGAGACCTTCTGCTCACCAGCTCTGGCCCTGGAGGGTCCATGGTCTCCAAGAAACCCCCTCCCCTGGCAAGCCCTGGCCAGGCCAAAGGCCAGAGGAACCCACCCATGTCCCCCCATCCTTGCTGTGCCCGTGGCCACAGCCCTGGGGCTGGAGAGCAGGTCTGGTCCAGGGCACAGCCCCAGGACCCCCGGCTGTCCCTGCATCCCCTCAGGCAGGACGGGCCCCCCTTCCCAGGGACTGCTGCAGGACAACCCCTCCCGTGCTTGGAACCCTCACCAGAGGAGCTGTCCTGGGACCATTTCCTCAGCTTGTTCATCTGCAGGGCCTTCAGGCACTGCTCCCGGGACAGCCGGAACGGCTCCAGGTTCTCCAGCACCTGCTTCGCTCGGGGGGTCCTGCAAGGGCAGGGGCAGAGACCCTCTCACTGCCTGCTGAGACCCTGCCAGGCACAGCCCTGCTCCTGCCCCTGTCCCTGTCCCCATCCCTGCCCCTGTCCCTGTCCCTGTCCTTGTCCCAGTCTCTGTCCCAGCTCCTGCCCATGCCCACAGCTGCTCCTGCCCCTGCCCCTGTCCCTGCCCCTGTCCCAGTCCCAGTCCCTGTCCCTCTTCCAGCCCCTGTCCCTGTCCCTCTCCCTGCCCCTGTCCCTGTCCCAGTCCCTTTCCCTGCCCCTGTCCCAGTCTCTGTCCCAGCTCCTGTCCCTGTCCCTGTCCCAGTCCCTGTCCCTGCCCTCTCCTCCCTGTCCCTGTGCCCACCCTCCCTCTGGCCCCACCACCACATTTAACACGGGACAACCCTCAGGCAGGTGGGACAAGAGGCCCCAGGGGTTATCCCGGGATTCACCCGTGCCAGGAGGATCTGAGGGCCATACCCAGCCCAGGGCTCAGGGCTCCTCTTCCTCATCCCCTCCCATCTCTCAACCCTCCCTGGCTTTCCCAGGTGCTGCCATGCCCTTACTTTGGCTTTGGCCTCCTCCCAAGAGGGGATGGCACTTTCACCTTCTCCTCTCCCTCTGGGGACAAAGCAGCGGCCACTCCTGCCACAGCAGCCACCCTCATCTTCCTCAACCTCTCCACGTGTCCGGGTGGGGAGGCAACATCTTTGTCCGACCCCCCCTGCTCTGCCAGGGCTGGGAGCTGTGGAGTCGGGGAAAGGGAGGCAGCTCAGCCATTTTGACCATGATAAAGGTCCCATCCCACCACCCATGACCCAGGGGACACTTTGGTTTCCTCCTCTCTCCCCCAAAATGCTTGGCAGGGACCCTCTGCTTCCTTTGGAAGCCTGGACACCCTGGAGACCCAGTTCAGAGGAGAGGCCCCAGCAAGGGCAGGACAGAACGATGGAGTCATTCCCAAGGCTGAATGGAAGAGCCAGAAGACATCCCCAAATGAACCCTTCCAAAGGGATCCTCCCAGCCTCCCAGTCTGCAGGGTGGATGCAGCCTTCCCACAGGGACACGGGATGGGATCCTACACCCATCCCACATACCAGAACAGAGCTCCCCTTCCTGCTGGGGGCAGGACTATCAGCTCCAGGTGCTTCCAGCCCCTCCACAGCTCTGCTCTTCTTCCCAATGTTCCCCACAATGGGAGGCAGCAAACTGCAGAGACACCACAGGAACACTTTGCCTGAGGCACAGCATCTTCTCCACGTGTCCTCCAGGGCTCTGCTCTCCCCAACCCCCCTGTGCTCCTCCCATGCCGTGGGAAGAGCCATGTCCTTGTGCCTGTGCTCGGATCTGCTCTGGCTGAGGGTGACAGGTCCTCACAGCCCCAGGAGCACGGCACTGCCCATGGCCAGCTCTGCAGGGCTCACCTCCCTCTCTGCCCTGCACCATCAGCCTTCCTCCTTTCTCTTCCCACCACCTCCACATCAGGGATCCAACTCAGAGAAACTCGCGGCCGAGAAAGGAGACGTTGGCCAGGAAGGTTCCCTGAGGAAGGAAAAGGGGAAGTTTCTCTCAGCTGCATCTCCAGAACACTCTGGACATGAAGGATCTTCTGTCCCTCCTGCCCAGCCCCGCTCCCCTCCCCGAGGGCTGTGCTGCTCCGTGCTGCTGCCCCACTGCTTCCATGGGGCTCCATTCAGGGAAAGGAGGCCCTGCTGGACACTTTTCAGGCTGGAAAGGGATGGAGGATGTCAGTTCTAGGAGGGAACGTACCCAGAGTTGGTAGGTGCTCAGTCTTGACTTTGCTTGTTGTTCCAGTGCCCTGTAGGGAAGCACTCAAAGGATGTGGGGTTGACTTCCCATCCACCTGCACAAAGCTGGGAAGAAGGAGGAGACAGGGGTTTGAATAAGGGCCAGCAGAGTCCGTGGCAGCTTCTGGGAAGGAGCTGCTCGCACTCATCCAGTTTTCCAAATGAGATCCAACAGGAGTGGCACACAACCCCCTGGAGTGGGCAGAAGAGCCTCCATCCATAGGGCTCCTCTCAGCTGGGTTGGGATCCTCCTTGTTGGAGGCACTTTCCAGGGCCAACAAACACCCAGTGATTGAGAATACCTTGGGCTCTGGATCCTGAGAACATCCCAGGCCCTGGGGCAGGAGAACATCCTGGGGCCTGGAACCTGTTGGTTGTCATCTCCCCCAGGAGAAAGGGAAGCAGATGCTGGAATTCTGCACCCTGGCCCCCTGTGTCTCAAAGGCAGTTCCCACTCAGGTGGGAAGGTAAAGCAGGTCTTCTTCCAGGGGAATCCACCTGCAGACACTTCCCAAAGAAGCCAGAATGGCCATGGACTTTGCACAGAAGCATTCCCTGGGCAGAGTTATTCCCACCCCACCTCAGGAGGAGACCAGCCCTGGCAGCAGTGCCCGTGGCATTGGGACAGTGCCCAGCCAGGAGGGAACACCCCCTGGAGCAGAAACAAAGGGACTCACTGTGGCAACACCAAGACACCTCCAGGAGGCATCTGGGAAACGTCCTGTTCTGTGTGGGCAGTGAATAATGGCCTCAGACTTGGTGACTGCAACAGGGACAGAGACATGGCAGGGACCCACATGGAATTTCCCCTGCTCACAGGAAAGAAACCCCTCCTCAATCCCCAACCCAAACATCCTCTCCACCATCCCAACCCGAACGTCCTCTTCACCATCCCAACCCCAACAGTCTCTCTACCATCTCAACCCAAATTGTCTCTCCACCATCCCAGCCCCAGCTGCCTCTCTCCCACCCTGTGTCTGTGCCCCTGCATTGTGCCCAAATCTATGCCCCTCTCCACCATCTTGGACTTTTGGGACACCAAGGCTGTGTCAGAGCCAAAGCCCAGGGTTCATCCTTAAGGCAGGACCCTCTGGAAGCAGGAGGACAGGCCCACCCACCAGGACCATGAAAGCTGCCCAAGGCCACGGCTGTGACCACATTGCAAGCGCCTGGGGGTGTGCCAGACCCACCTGGAGCAAACCCTCTGCCAGGTGGTCAGACTGAGCCACGTCTCGGACCAGACTGTCACAGAACCTCATGGCCACGCGGCTCCCTCGGCACACCAGGACCCCGATGTCCTTGAACACGAAGTCGAAGTTCTGCCCAGTGGACAAGGCCCACTCGAAGACTTTGATGGTAGCCTTGATGCACATCAGGATGGCCGCCTTGGGTATGTGCAGGTGCACAGCGACCTCAGCACAGACCAACTCGTCAGCTTTGGAGAGCTCTGGGGAGAAACCAGCCCACAGCTCAGCCCTCCCATGGCCTCAGAGACCCCCAGAGCCCCCCAACACTCCCACCACACGGACCCTCCATCCAGCAGCAAAGGTGGGTGTGCACCTGCAGTGACCACAGGAACAGCCCCAGGAGATCTCCCCAGTCCCCCACGGCCTCGGGGAGCCCTGGAGAGCTGCTGGTGGCAGGGACCCAGCTGTGCCCACGGCTGGAGGGCTCCCCTTACCAGGCACCAGTCTGTTCCCATGGGGGAGCTTCTTCCCCACCAGGAATGGCTTGTCCAGGGTGAACTCGGGGCTGTCAGCCAGGAAACCTGCCAGTTTTCCCTGAAAGATGGGTTTCTTCATGATGTGGATGGTGCCCAGGCCCATCAGCCCGACTCTCTGGAAGCAAAGGCAGGTGGTAAGCAAGGCCAGGCACTTTTCAGAGGGCAGGCAAGGCTTGTGTGGTGTCCTCCTTACAGGGGCCAGGCCAGTTTATCGCTGGGTGGGTGTGACCAAAGCTGTGTGTTCTACCCTCTCTGTGTTGTTTCTGACCAGCTGTCAATAATGGATCATTTGCAGCAGCTGCCAGGGCACAGCTGAGCCCTCAGGCTACAGGGTGAGTGTCAAAGAACACTGTGAGACAGGAGAGTGTTTCTGTCATCACACCAATGACCCAGCTGGGATAACTCCCCTCTGGGGAGGCATCAGCACCTTCACACCCACCCCATGACGGGTCATGTCTGCTCATGGGCCATCAGGTACAACAGGCACTTGCAAGGACCTAGGCCATCAGAGATCCCAAAAATATCCTGTGACTCACAGAGTTAAATCACCCATTGTGAAACTTCTCTCCCTGGAGGAGGTGCTGGGCATTCCCACCTGAACCTGAGCATACATAATCTTTGGGCTTTGGGGAGTCTGGTACCAGAGGAGGACCAGAACCTCAACAAGACTGCACTGCCAGCTCAACAAGACTGTGACCATCATCCTCACCAACAGGTTTTCCTTTCCTTTTGCTTTGCACTCAGGGGGCCCACGTGGTGCTCAGCACAGGGGCCAGTGAACACCCTCCTGTTCATGCCCCAGGGTGTGCTGGGTTACACATGTCTTTGTGGGTTAAAACCAGTTTTCTCTGTATCACTGTATTTATTGTCATCTCTTTAGTAAATTGTAGCTCTGACTTCTAATCTCTCTTGGTTTGGATTCATTCCTCTTGCTGGTTCACCTTTAACCCAGCACACGTGGACTCCACTGAGGCCCTTCCAGCCCTGCTGCTCCACAGCCCCAGGTGGGGCACACAGGAAAGCTGTGGAGAAGAGCCTTGCACCCCAGAGGAGTGCAGGACATGCAGAGGAGACTGCCCAAAGCCTGGGCAGGGCCAAGGGGTGCCAGAGCAAAGAAAGAAAGAAACCCAACATCCTCCTCCTCCAGTGCTGCTCAGCTGTTTGTCTGCACTCCCAGAGCAACCAGAGTGCCACGATCTGCCTGGCACACTTTGCTTTCTGAGCTGGGTGAGCAATGAAGGTCTCAAGGGCCAGGCAGGATGGGAAAGGACCAGGAAAGCCTCATGGTGTGAGGGAGGACAAGGAGACAGCCCCACCTTCCTCAGCAGCAGGTCTTGGCGACAGCACTCAGATACACAATCCCAAATTTGAGTGATTTCTGTCGGAAAAAGAGAAAGAAGGGCCGTGTTGAAGTTGTGAAGCTCATCATTCCCCCTCACCTCCCAAACCTCAGATCCCCTTCTCCAAAAGGACCCTCCGTGGGGAAAGCCATGGGCACTTTTATCACTCATGACTCAGTCCCTGTAGTGTCTAAAATCAAGAATGGTTTAATGAAGGACATATAAATCAGTGAAATTTTCTCTCTAATTCCTCATATTTTCTGATTCCTTAAAACCTGAATCTGTTCTTTCCTCATATTTTCTGAATCCCCAAAACCAAATCTGTTCTTCATTTTGCAGTCGAATGAAGGACCAGAGAAGGGATCTGATAATCTGAGTCACCTTTTCTGATGTTACACTGGAGAGTTCTGTGACTCAAACACCAAAATAGGCACGAGTCGGACTATTTGAGGGACTGTGGAAACACCCAACAGGAATCCCAGAAAACATCCAGGAATGGCACAGGTGGACTCTGGGGGTCCTGGTCAGTGGCCAGTTGGCCACGAGTCAGCAGAGCCTGGAGCCAGGAGGGACATCCCTGTCCTGGGGGACATCAGGGGATTGTCCCGCTCTGCTCTGCACTGGGGCAGCCTCACCTGCAATAGTGGGGCAGGTTGGGGGGACACAATATAGGGAAGAGCCACTGGAGAGTGTCCAAAGGAGGCACCAAAGGTGGGTCAGGGCCTGGAGGGGAAGTGTGTGAGGACACTGAGGGCACTTGGGGTGTTTGGCTGGAGAAGAGGAGACTGAGGGGAGACTTGATTGCAGTTCAAACTTCCTCGGGAGGGGCAGAGGAGGGGCAGGCACTGAGCTCTGCTCTGTGGGGACCAGGGACAGCACCCAGGGAAGGGCTGGAGCTGTGTCAGGGCAGGCTTAGGTTGGATCTCAGGAAAAGGTTCTTCCCCCAGAGGGTGGTGGGCACTGCCCAGGCTCCCCAGGGCAGTGGGCACAGCCCCAAGGCTGGGAGAGCTTCAGGAGGGTTTGGATGATGCTCTGGGGCACAGGGGGTGACTCTTGGGGCTGGTCCTGAGCAGGGCTGAGGGATGGACTGGATGATCCCTTTGGGTCCCTTCCAGTTCAGCACAGTCTGTAGTTCTGTGATCCTGTGAAAAGCTGGGATGATCCCGTGTCTGGGTTTGGGGAGAGCTCAGGGCCTTACCATGCCTGGAGAAATAGGCGAGGTCTGGGGCCTGCTGGAGGAGGGAGACAGGGAAAGGCTCTGCCGTGGCTGCAGCTCCTCCTGCCCGACCTATTCCCCTCCTTCTCTCCATCTCACCATGGTCCCCCCTGGAGCAGCTCCCCAGCTCAGCCTGGACCACAGGGCGTGTTGGGGAGTTGCCAGGTGGGGCAGAACGTCCCACTGTGACCTCAGTGTGTGTCACCGAGGGGCTGTGGGGACACACAGACCCTGCTCCTCCCCCCCAGGAACCCGCCAGGCTTCACCCAACAAGGACGAGGAGGCTGCACTTGTCATTGTCACTGTCACTGTCACTGTGAAGGGCTGTGCCCACCCCTCAGTGCCCTTTCTAAAGGGTCACCCACAACCACGGCTTGGCCCTCCCCTGAGGGGACACGGTGACACTCTGGCCACAGAAATGACTTTAGAAAACTTGCAGGGTGGGAAAACACTGTTGGGAAAAACTCCTGCCCCAAACTACGTACTGGAAGAGTCAGGAGTCCCTGATCCCACGTGGCACCAGCAGAGAAGGTCGAGAATGGTGGAATCTTCAAATGTGCTGAGCTGGAAGAGACCAGAGGATCCTCAGGCCCAGCTCCTGGTCCTGCACAGACAGCCTGAGTGTCCCACCATGGAGCTCCCAACCCCAAAGGATGGAGGTTGGACTCAGCATTTATTGGCAGGCAGTGCTGGGGGTGACTCAAAGCCAAAAATACCCCCAAGAGGCCTCCCAAAACACCCTGGGTGGGCTGAGCCCCCACTGGGGTTGGGTCCCCAAAACTGCAGCCCCCCCGAAGACTTGGGGTGCTCCTCCATGATTTTTGGGGTGCAGGGTTGTCCCCCCTCAAACCTCCCCTCACCAGGCCCTGGAGGGCAGTGCAGGAATTCTGGGGGGTCCTGAGGGGTGTAGAAAACAACAGAACTTTTTAATAATTTTAGTTAATGGTTTTAATTCACTTTTAATAAATTGTTTCAACTACCCATAACCAATATACATATTCATTACAAATCGTTTGTTGTTCTTAAATTGCCCTTAGGCAACCTTTAGCAAAGTTGTCATAACCTACTTTTGTGGGAACAGTTTGGGAAAATCAGTGAAACCTCAAGATTTGATTAACAGCTCTGTCAAACTTCAATGACCAAAGCCTGGCAGGGAAAGATGGATTGTTGAAATTGGACATCTGGAATGCAGGATTTTTGGAGCACAAGGACACCTTGCAGAAAGCAGAAGATAAAGACTCAGTACATGTGATGAAAAGGCCCGACCAGAGGAAAAAGATCATAAAAAGACTAAAAAACCTATGGACTAATTAACATAAACAGCAAGAAATCAATAACCAATAGAGGACAGAATACTAATTATGAGAATTACGTGATTTAAATCCAATGCCCGTTAATTTCTCTGTTTGCTAACAATGTGTAAACAAGTGACCAGGTTTTTTGTCTGTGCTTTTTGGGGACTGGGGTTTGGTTGGTCACACAGACAACTCCTGGCCCAGGGAAAGTGCCCCCTGACCTGCTGGCACCGAAATGCAGCATCAGAGGTTTCATTTACCCCGTGGATTTCACAGGATTTGGCAGCAGGGGGGGCATCTCCTCCGTGTCTTTGTGCTGTGCCCTTGTCAGGAAGTCTTACAGGAGAAAAAAGAATTATTGTTTTAAAACATTATTCAAGAAATCACCCAGACCCCACGGTGGGGGTGTTGATCTGCTGGAGGCTGGGAAGGCTCTGCAGGGATCGGGACAGGCTGGAGTGATGGGCCAAGGCCAGTTCTGCCCTCCCACTGGTGCCACCCTGGAGGGGGCAGGAACAGCTCATGTGGCATCAGCTCCACAGTGCCACCACAATGCCCAACCCACGGTGCTTCCAGCACATCTGTGGGATCTCCACACCAATCCATCCCACTCTGCTTCCCCTGGAACCAGCACACCTGTGGGATCTCCACACCATTCCATCCCACTCTGCTTCCCTTGGAACCAGCACACCTGTGGGATCTCTATTCCATCCCATTCTGCTTCCCTTGGAACCAGCACACCTGTGGGATCTCCACACCATTCCATCCCACTCTGCTTCCCTTGGAACCAGCACACTTGGGCTGCCACACCCCAGGTTCGAGGCTGTGTTGTTTGGGGAGATATTGGGGAAGAGATTCCTTACATGCCAACAGCATTCCATCCCGGGAGTGTAACATAACAGCTCCTCTTAGGATGCAAATGGAACTTCAGTCTCAATAATTCTCCCACGGAAATTCTTCCACACCAGTGGGAAAGGGCCTGGGGGTGCTGGTTGGCAGCAGCTGAGCAGAGAACCATGGACTGCTTTGGGTTGGAAGGGACATTAAAGCTCACCTTGTTTCATCCCTGGCAGGGACACCTTCCACCAGCCCAGGGTGCTCCAAGCCCCATCCAACCTGGCCTTGGACACTTCCAGGGATGGGGCAGCCACAGCAGTTCTGTCCAATCTGTGCCAGGGCCTGCCCACCCTCCCAGCCAGGAATTCCTTCCCAATATCCCACCTATCCCTGCCCTCTGGCAGTGGGAACCATTCACAGGAGCCCAGCTCAGGCACGGACTGTCCCAGGGCTGTCAGGGGGTGACAGATCGTCCCTTGTTCCCCACCTTGGTCGGGCAGCTGCTGCTCCTGTCATGCTGAGGAGCATCTGGCACAGTCAGGGGACACTTCACCTGCTCAGGTAGAGCAGGACCAGGGGGAGGGGGATGCACCAGGCTTGGTGTCAGGTGCCCAGACAGCTCTGGTGGGACTCAGGAACAGCAGGGCCTGTGGGATGTGACACAGGGGCTGATTTGGGTCACTGGGGATAAGAAGTAAAATAAAGCTGTGGAACAGCTCCAGAGCTCTGCCGCTACCACTGCAGTGAGGAGCTCCATTTCCTGGGTCACAACCCTCTGAGAGGCCATGCCAAAGGTGTCCCTGCTGGGCAGAGGGAGAAGGACAACCCTGTCCCTCTGTCCCTTGGAACTCCATGTCAAATTCTCATTCCCCACTTGGGTATGAAATCAGGGTAAGGTTTCGTGCCTTATTAACCCCTACGGTGCGAAGGACCGTGGTGGGATCATGGTCAGATCTCCAATTCTTCGTGGTCACTTTGCACAGAGCATTTCTTGGTGCCTTTGGGTTGTACCAAACCTTTCTGGGTGTCCAACAGAAGAGGAAGACCACGCAGCTCCAGCCCCCCATTCAGCACAGCCCACGGGGCCTCCACCCTGCTCTGTGCCTGCACAAAACACCCATCACACTGAGCTTTGCACTGGTTTGTCTGCAGAAAGTGCCCATCACACTGAGCTTTGCACTGGTTCTGCTCCCAGCACTGCTGAGGCCACACCTCAGTGCTCAGGGCTCAGTTCTGGGCCCCTCACTCAAGACAGATGTCACAGCACGGGGAAATGGTGGAAAAACGCCCATCTTACTGGTGGAAAATTGATGGAGCTGCTCCCCTGCAGGCAGGAAACTGAGGCTCTTGTTAACAGAACCCTTGGGGTAGATTCGAGTGAAATGACACTGAATGACTGGTGTTTATAAATATATATATATATATATATATATAGTATGTATGGCAGGTTGATTTTAGAACAATTTGGCTGCAACAGAAAAGAGGAATGTGGCCATTTTGGGTTGTAATCTATAGAAATGTAACAATATACAAGTATAAAGACCCCACTCAAGAAAATGTGTAAGGAAAAGAAAGAAAAAGAAGAAAGAGTAGATAGTGGAAAGACCTCACCACCCATGGGTCCAGCAACGAGACTTGACTGGTGGGACTGGGATGTCCCTTGGTCGAGCTGATGGTCAGTC
>VZUH01001567.1:15195-61888 GCA_013401175.1 Xiphorhynchus elegans
GGGGGGCCCGGCCAGCCTCGCCCTCAGCGTTGCGCAGTTCGCAGGGAGCTCCCTCCGGGCGAGCCTCGGGAATTCCTGAGGAGCCGGAGCAGGGGGGGCACCCGCGAAAATCCGGGGGGAAAAAATGCCCCCCGAAAGTTTGGCATCACTTGGCGTGGGGCTGCAGAGCCGGCCCTGCCCGCCCAGCTGCGAGAGCGAAGTTGGAGAGTTTCATTGCAGTTGTCACAGGGTCGTTATTCACCAGAAGGGCTTCTGCCTCCTGCCTTAAAGTTAATACAGGGGAAGGCGCAAATCGGAGATTAAATGTGCGGCGTGGACTGCGGGGTATGTAAAGTATGATTAAGGAAATAGTTTGTGTCTCTCCCTAGAGATTCTGTAGGTCTCGGTTTTCTGTGTGTCAGAGGTATGGTGCGCTTTCATTTTCAGGTGCTCGAGGAGCTGTCAGGAGGTAAAGCAGTAAAAAACCTCGAGTATGTCCAATTCCTGTGGGTCAGGGCCCTCAGATCCTCCTTTAAAACCTCCTCTGGCCATCCTTTTTCAGGGTGTTTTCAGACCATATTGTGTCGCTTGAGCTGTGTTGTCCCTGAGTCGTTTTTCTTCTCAAACTGTGCTTTCCAAGTAGAGAGATAAAGGGCTGGGATGTGGTTCCAGTGTTAAAAGTTCTGTTCATTTTAGCGTGGCAAATGCAAGAGTGTGTTTTGCTAAGTAACTCTGAGAGGTTTGGTGCACAGCTTGGGTTTATGTGTTGCCTTTATGCAAAACTCACTAAAATAGAGTTACGAGAGATGAGTGATAAGGAATAAAGTTATTTTTTTTGGATGTGTGTTAAGGCGGCAGGGCGGTGGTCAAGGGACAGGGCTGAAAGGCAGGATTTTGCTATGAAAATTGATAATTTATTGATCTTGGGGCTTTGAAACCTGAAGCCTGTGGTCCATCGGGCTCGGGGAGGGAGGGCCTGTCCTTTTTCTCTGCAGCTTCACAGGTGGATCTTTCCCTGAGATGTTTCTGTGGCTGCTCATCATCCCAGGCCTCTTTCTTGATCCCTCTCTCAAACTTCCTCACTAAGAACTGGGAGAGAGAAATCACAATTTTTTTAAATCACTTTTTCTTGAAGTACTGTTGCTGCTTCAGGAAAACACCAAACTGACTGTTTTATTCTCCCCTTCAGGACAGTGGCACTTGCAGGCTGGGACTGAAAGATTGCACTGCATTCTGTGAAAAGTTGTTTTTTTCCCATAGTTTTGGGGGCTTGGCTTGAGGAAGAATGGTTACTTCATAAATTCATGCTTTGAAGACTTCAGTCCTTTTTTTTTTCTTTTTTCAAAGCAAGAAAGGGTGTGTGGGTGGGTCCTTCTGTGTCAGGAAGGAGAGGGGAAGACGAGGGGGCACAAAGTCCCTGCTCAGGGTTGGAGCTGTCCCAGGGTGGTTCTCCAGGAGCAGCACAGCTCAGTTATTTGCTCCTGGATGAGGTGAGTGCTCCTTGGAAAAACGTGGCTAATGGAAAGCTGTGACATGTAAATCCCCAGAAAACGTGCTTTTAAATTCCTTCTTTGGAAGTTGAAAGGTACCTAAGGGAGGCTTTGTGATTAAGGCTCTGCTGTTTGAAGAATGACCAGTGAATTCCTTTAATTATTTTCATTTTCTTAGGTAAAAACCTTCTACGTTTCCCCTCTGATTAATTAGCAGATGGCATTAATTTCAGCTTTAGTGGCTCTTATAAACTAAAATCAAATATAATAGTTGTGCAGTGACTCTCTTGCCTTGCCAGAAACAGTTTATCAGGAAAACTTAGGCAAGTTTCTAAAACTTTGTAGCCTTCCCCTGTAAAGAATTGTGGGTGATACTGCACATGCAAATTGGGGAATGTGATATGATGGGTGGTATTGGCAAAGGAAAACTAAAAGATCTTGCTCCCTCCAGGAAACCAGTGGTCAGTCTTTCTTCCCATGATTTTTCATGGAATTTTAAATAATGAAATAACCTTTCTTGTAGTGTATTATCGTACCATAATCAAGAATATTTCAATTTTTTGCCCCGTTTGGGATTGTTTGTCCTATTGGAAAAAAAAATAATCAGATAAGATCAAACATAGTTTGCAGATCCCAGACTTGTGAGGTTACTGAATTCTTTGGTATTCTGGAAGGCTTGGGTAAATTGAACCAGTATGTTTTCATTTCTGCTGCTGAAATAAGGTAACTGGAAAGTCTGTGGAGTTCTCCACAACTCCATAGGCTGAGGCATATGTGAATTTTCCTGATCTTAATTACTATTCCTGTGTAATTGCACACAGACTCTAATTTATCTCAAGGTAAGCTATTTAAAGCTCTTTCTAATTGGAAGGAGTATACTTGAGTGATTAAATCTTTCCTTCAATATTTCTTACATCTCTTTAAATTGGTTATTAGATTGTTGTGATCTTTGCCTTCTACTCGAGTCTTTTGGAAATCATTACACAGTTTGCAATAATCAATTCAATTATCCATGGATCAAAGAAGGAAAAAGAAAAGCTTATGTTCGAGTATTGTCATTCTTGATACTGTCCTAAGAGCTGGTTTGGAAAGCACATGCTGGGAGGTTTTCTCCTTTGTTCTCTCTCCTTTTAAGAAAGTGCCTTTGGGGATTGAAGAGATCCCTGGTGTGTTTCTTGTTAGACACAATTTATACTTTGGGAGAAAAAAAAAAAAAAGTGAGCCAAGAGTTTGAATGAAAATTCATAAAAGCATTTCCACACAATGGTGAGGGAAACAAACCAGTTAGAAATAGCCAGTTGGGAAATACCCCTCCCCTAAATTCAGGGAAGCAGTTTTTGAGGGGCACAGGTTGGTAGCACAGCTTTCAGGTGGGGGGGATAGTAGTGACAAGTGGATCTCTGGCATTGCATCCTCAGTGCTAATAAGCATAATCTCCCTATTTCAGTGTTCAATTAGAATTTTACTCCTCTGTATTACGAGCTATTTTTGCTTAATCCTTTTATAAGTTGCTGTGGTTGCGTGTTTCTGCGCTTAAAGTAAATATAATCTGCTTTTCATTGTTATCTGAGGCCATGGATTACGGTGCTCTCAGGCTGCAATTTGGTGTGTGCCAGCATATTTTTACCCATATTTTGGTCTAGGTAGGGTTTCTTAGCCTTTGGTCTTTGCCACTGGGGTTGCAGATATGAGAGGAATAACACTGGCAGCTGTGCATCCCCACTTAACTGTCAGAGCCCCAATCCATAACCCTGCTTTATGGCCAATAAAGCCCAGATTGCCTGTTGTGCACACGGAAATACAGTGTCAGTGCACTTGTGTAGGAACCTCAGCAGCTCTGGGGCCATCCTGGAGGTCTGTGCAAGGGAAATTCCCATTCCATGCCACTTGTGAGAGAAGGAAGGGCTGAGAAAATAACATTTCATAGTAGATATTTTTAATGGCTCTGCAGTTCATTTTTCTTTTGCTTCAGGAGTTACAGTAAAGGGATGGGAAGGTAAGAAGCAGGTGGAAGATGCATCTTGTTTAGCTTTATTCCCTGAGAAAAGTGTTTCCCTTGGGAGGGTGAGTGCTCAGGACTGCCTGGCCATTGATAAAAATGTTCCTGGATCAGGCACACAAGGCAAAGAGTTAAAAGCATCCCGTGGAGGAGGGTGTGGACAGCTGAGATACCTGCAGATATTGAAGTTATTTATAGGGATGCTGCTGCCTGCCCTGGTTTATATGGTTTATGGGCTGACCTGCATGCACACAGGGCACAGAGATAAGTGCAGACCTGTCACTAATGTCTCTGGCACCGTGGACTGGAGTTCCTGTAATCTCTTCTCAGAGAAGTCAGCATCTCATCATTTTTCTCTTTAGTGCCATTATGGTGAGAATCAAAGCAGAACCTCCAAACACTTGAGAGCTGAGTGCTCTCTGTAATTGTTCTGAGATACCCCCAGCCCTCTCCCACCCTCTGAGTGCCTTGCTGATGCCTTTCCCTGGAGCACCTCCTGTAGTCCTGGTTTGTCCCAGTGCTCAGAGGGAGCAGCGTGGCCTTCACTGGGCTCTGCTGAAACGATTTAGTTAGAAGCAATAGTCCCTTGGTTGCTGTGAATAAACATTTGGAAAGGGTTCCTTTTTGGATCACTCAGATCCCAGAAGATTTGTGGCTAGGAAATGAATTGGATCTCCTGTGACTTTTCTCCTCTCGGTGTTTGGCCCTTTGGCTCCACAAGGAAAGAATTCCACCTGAAGTTGTCTGAGAAATGTCTGCTTCCTTTTGCTGCTTTGCTTCCACTGTGGAAACTTTTGCTTTGATGATGTTACAGGTGCCCTGTAACATCCCAGGACTGATCACTCTGTGCCTGCAAGAGTCAGAGAGAACTGTCTGTCCCATTCTTAAGGGGGTGGAAAGGGGAACTGCACAGTTTGGGTGACTCCTGTGCCAAGGGGGCAGCTGGATTTTGGAGTCCTCTTGATCCAGCTCAGGTATTGATTGTCTTATTGCTCTGTCCCTGTTCCAGCTCTGTGTAGACCAGTAAATGCCAGGAGTGCTGGTTTGGGCTTTTTAAAGTGAAGAGGATTGGATTTTATGATGCAGAAATTGCACGTAGTACCTTCAGTAGTAATCTGTTCATGAAAACAAATGCCTTTCTTAAAAGTAGATTTTCTATTTTAATTCTTTTTTTCTAGGGAGGAGGGATGAGGAGGAGAAAGGAGCTTACAAAGAGTGCTTATTTCTGTAATTTTGCTCGATCTAGCAAAGCCATTTTGAACCTGTAGTCACTACCATAAAATGTGGCTATTTCAAAGCAAATTAAAAGCTTTGGGGCTACAAGAAAAACTCAAAGGTATTAAACCTTTGAGAATATACAGAGTTGAGGATGGGGCCAGGAGATGGCAGTTTTATCTGGTCTTGTTCTGATCTTCCAAATTTTCAGTGGCAGCCAGAACCACATTAAGGCAGGTAACAGTATGTTATTATTCTCCCTTTGCATTGTCATTTCTTCTTCCTGCTCTGCTGAGGCTCCTGTGGCTGGTGCAGCTGTATTGATCCAGGAGTTTGTCAGCAATTTGCTTAATCTTGTTCTCCTTTTGGGATTAGGGAGGGCTGTGGATGCCTCTGTTGTCTGCTGTGTCCCTTGGCAAACACTGGAGGGCTGGTGGAGGGCTCTGTGAGCTTTGTATTCCAGGGCCAGGGCAGAGTAGGAGTTAGCAGAGGGTGGGTATTATGGGCTTGTCTGGGGCATGTGAAACAAAGAAATGAAAAGCCAGTATACAATTAGACCAGAGGTCAACCTAAGCTTGACCTTTATGTCTATAGGAGATGATATACAAGAGATTTATATAGGAAGTGGCATGATAATTAATGGAGAAGGAAAAGGAGCCTTTTAAAGCCATTGCTTGGGAAGAATAGAGCCCTGGGCTGTGCAGCAGAGCAAAGACTCTGTGGGCATGTGAAAGTTTATTTAGCACTGGGGACAGAGAGATAAGTGCTGTTCCCTTCACGTGCATCACTGAATGTGGATCTGTGGGGAACCTCCCTGGTTTGGTTTGGGAAACAGGACTGAGCTTTCTGGACACATCCTAATAAACATGGATGAGCTCTGCCTCCCCCTGCTCCTGCCAGCCCTGCCTGGGCTGAGGGAATGCTCCAGGTGCCAGTGTCCACCCTGGAAGGGTTTCTAACAGTGTGGGAGAGGAAGGGAGAGTTTCAGTGTCTGCCCTGCTTTGAGGCTGCAGCCAGCAGCTTTTCCATAGGAAACTGAGCAGCATCCCTGTTTCTCTGCAGGGATTTTCTCCCTGTGCCCTGTTTACCCTCAGGGTGCTTTTCCCCCAGTTGTCATGCTGAATTCTTCAGAGTTCAGTGGGACTCTCCTGTTAACTTTTCATGGTGTTCCTTTCAGTTTGACACCTACTTGCTGCCTTGATCCTGACCATGGATCATTTGGTAATTCTGGCTGGAAGGCACCGTGGGAAATCTCCAGTCCCAGCTCCTGCTTGAAGCAGGATCAGCTGTGAGGGCAGAACAGGTTGCTCAGGACTTTATCCAGTCTGGTGTGTGAAACCACCTCTGGTGGGCACCCTCTTCCACTGCTTAACTGTTCCCCTGGTGAAAACAAGGTTGTTTTGGGGTTCTTTTCATATCCATCCTGGACCTCTTATTTCAGCTTGTGCCTGTTGTCTCACATCCTTCTGCTGTGTGCTGGTGTGAAGGTCATGGCTCTGTTTCCTTGATGACCTCCTTTCCACACTGGAAGGGTGCCATGAGGTTCCTCCAGAGCTTTCTCCAGGCTGAATTAGCCCTGTTCCCCCAGCTTCTTGCTGTGCCTCACATCTTTGGCAATAAGATATCAGCAGCTTGTTTGGGAATGGGATTTGGGCAGATGATTCCATGCCTCGATGTAGCTCTTGAGGAGTTTTTTCTCCTGAGGATTTCTGCTTGTGGAGATGTATTTGAAAATCCTGACATCCTCAGCAATGTGCAGAAGTAGTTCTGAGACTGTCCACTGGTGGAAATGACTTCAGAAAATTAACTTTCCTAAGCAGTGAACCTTCTGAGGGGAGAAGGTGACAGGCAGTGGGTGGGCAGCTTCTCACCAGGAGGCTCTGTGGGATTCTTGTCCATTCTGAAGCTTGGGATACCAAGCTCTGCCACCTTTTCCTCCCCTCCCATTAAATACATGATTATAAATCAAACAGAAAACTGAGCTCAGCCTCCTCCTTGCTTGGTTGCACCACCTGAAGATGCATCTTTTGTGGTCACAGCCATTGGAGTGTGCAAACACGTGATAAATGTTCTCAGAACTTCGTGGTGGGCAGGAATTCAGTCATAACCTTTGGCCAGAGCTGACATTAGAGGTCTAATTTTTCTGAACCAAGTTTATACTCACTATTGCATTTTTTTAAAGTAGAAGCCAGATACAGTAGGGGTAATGTGCTTGGTTCAGGTAAAATCTAATCTGAACTGCAGAGTGTATTGTAGAAAGTTGTGGGGATGAGAATGTTTTCTGATACATGCATTGCTCATGTTGTTTCTCGAGACTCCCTTGACAAAATGATCTCACTTCTGTGCAGATGTTGTATCTTGTTTCCCTGGTGCAAAATAAGAGTCTTTGAAACAGTCCAAGTATTTGTGCAGATTTTAAGCTTATTGGCAGAGCTGTTGCAGGCAGCTCTGCTCAGGCTATCGGTGGAGCTGGGAGTGCACCTCTAAATGTGCAGCACCAGGATGGAAAATGTGGCACAGAAACCAAGCTGTTCTTTTTGGTGGGTTCTGTGTTGCTTTAACAGTATCTCTCTGTGAATCTGCTGAGGCCACTCCATGGCAGAGCTTCAGATTTTTTTAAAATCCAGTATCAGAACTGTTGTTGGTTTGAATTGCAAAGATTTTAGATAATATTTTTCTAAAGGGTGTACACCCAGAGCTTCATTCAGTTCATTTCTGCTCTTACCTCTCTGCTGTTAAAATTTGACTCTTGTAGTTGAGAAGTAACATTTTTATTCAAGGCTCTTGACGATGTCACTTGGGTTTCTGAGGAAATGGCTAAAAATAAACGTGTTACAAACTGATTCTTTAGAACGTCAGAGTAGCTGTAGTGGTTCAGACCGAGGGTCCATCTGCCCTGGTACAACTTCCACAAACGAGTGAGGAGGGGAAAGCAACAACAGGGCAAAGAGTGAGAAACAGCTGGCACCTCCCTGCAATGTTCTCCCGGTCTTCAGCCACCTTCAGCTCAGTCCTCTGGATCCACTGGGGGCTGTCAGCTGGATGAGCCAGAATAAATCTGTTTTCCAAGTGCCTGTCCAGGTGTCTCTTGAACCTTTATAATCTTGTTTTGATAGGGACTTTTGTTCTGCTCTTTGCTGCACCAGGACCCTGCAAGGTTTCCTTTGAGCCTGGTTCCATCCAGCTTCATCCGTGGGTCACTGCTGTGTGATGCAGGACACTGGAAAGTTCATCCCTGGCCACTCTCCTTGTGCTATTCATGCCTTTATAGATTGTATCATATTTGTCCCCATGTCTTCTCTTTTTAGGTGGAAAAGCCTAGCTTTTGCTCTTTATTCATTAGGGAAATTGTGGTAGATGTGTGCCACCCTTCTCTGAATATTTCCACTTCCAATGTGTGTATATATATATTTTTAAGATAAGGCTAGGCAAACCAGTGCACTTGGAGAGCTGGGTGAAACAGGGATTTATACAGCATGTAATGATTTCTTCTTTGCTCTCTGTTCCCTTCCTAATGATTTCTCAGGGTGATTTGTGTGTTTGCTGCTGAGCCCATGTTTTCAGACGTGTGTTTATCTTGGGCCCAGGAGTTGCTCTGGGATGGCAAAGGTCACCCCGAGCCCATCACTGTGTGTGGAGAGCTCGCTGTGCCTGCTCTGCCTTTCCCAGGGGCATCACTTCTGTTATGTACCCGTCCCTGAGGTCTCCCCCATCTCCTCCATCCTCACACCAGGTCACATCCTCATCACTTTTGTCATCCTGCTGATCCCTTGGTTTTTTGGGATGTCAGCTAACAGGTTAAGCTGCCTGTGCCAGCCCAGAACTCCACGCATGACCTTCCTCTATTGTTTGCCCTGGGAACTGCTCAGCCACGTTGGTAACAGAAGAACTTTGAATAGCAACTAAGGATCCATGGCCTGCTTTTATTTTTTCAAGAAGTTATTCCTGCTGTAAGAACACTCGTGTGCTCAGCCTGGGTTTTCAGGTTGCCTTTGACCTGGGTGATTCTGTTGGTTTTGAGCACATGGAGGACTCTGAGGTGGTGCCAAACTGTTTTAAGGGGAAGCAGAGATGTGTTGGGACTTGTTTCTTATGTTCAGTTCACTAGAAAACTTTGTAAAATGTCTTTGTTTTTCAGAGTTTTATAAAGGGCTTGAGCTAAATATTAGTTCATTAACTGCATTGACTCCTTGGATCCAATGTCTTGATGCCTTTATTTTTATTTCCCCCCCATTATTACTGTTCTTTGGTTTTGGCATAGAGGCTGAACGATGTTGGGAAGCAAGACAACACTTCCAACATCCATACCTGGAAGTGGAGGCTGTATGTTGTTACCTGGTGAGTGTATCAGGAGGCACAAAGGTGAAGACACTTCCTACTAAACCCAGAAAATGCTTTATGTTGTTGTGAGACCCCAAATAATCCCCCCACCCCTGTGCCTTTGGCCAAAGTAGGTAAAAGGGACAGGCAGAGTATGAATTCATGAACATGTGAGAGTCATTCAGAGGACATGAATGAGCTGCCAAAGGCTTGTATATATGCAAATTCCTATTCAGGGTGGGATTTGGATGAGTGCATTAATGAGGTGGGGCAAGAGTTTGGGCAGTAAAGATGAAAAGGAGCAGTGACTGGAGCAGCATCCTCCCTCTGCCTGGAGAGTGGGCTGGGAATTGGGGGTGGGAGTGTTGTATGTGCAGTCAGTGCTGCAGGAGCACTGCCCCTCTGCTGCTCTCACTTGCTCAGGGTTGCCGTGCAAGTTGGAACTTTGCTATCAGAGTTTCTCTGGGCAGCTCTTTCCATCCTGGCTGTTCTTGTGGCTGAAGCCAAGTTAAATCCAGTATCGTTCTTGGAGTCGACTTGCAATGGTTTTCGTGCATTTTAAATCAGAGGTGTGGCTGAAACTTGGCTTATAAACCCCCTCATTCCATCAAGCAGTTCCTTTCCATGCAGGGCAGGGGTTGTTGTGGGAATAGTGAATTGAATTCAGTCTGATTAGGAGAAGAGTAGTGTCTGAAGGATGAGGTGGTGGGGAGGGGCACGGGGTGTCGGGTTGATGGCCCTGGGGAAAGAAATCTCCCCCTTCCCACCGAGCAGTGTCCTCAGTATTGGTCCTTAACACGTGCCAGAGGGACTGGGAAAAGGTTTCTATAGGTCTTGTCTGGGCTATGTGTGGGCCAGGAAAATATTGCATAGGGAATATATATATAGCTCTCTAACTCACTGCATGCTTGAGCCTATAGGTAACACTGCAGCTAATACACAGAAAAATGCAGTTTGCTGGCACGGCCAAGCTCTGGGAGATGGAAGGACAGAGAGTAGCCTGAATTTTGAGGGGTTTGGATCAGCTTTGTCAGGAGTTTAATCCTTGCCTAAGATGCATCTTTGCAGTCTGCCCCTGGCTGCCTGTTGTCATTTGGAACTGTTTGCTTTCTCCTCCTCGAACGCTGAAGAAAAGCAGGAAGGTCTGCTTCCTCCCCTCTTAGTCTGTCCTCTTTTTGCATTTTCCCATGGTGGGAAGAATCCAGTTGTTGGGGGAGACAGGAGAGACTGGGCTTCCTGCTTTCCCTTTCTTTGCAGCGGCGCCTCCTCCAGCCGCCCTCCCAGGGTGGGCATTCAGGCTGTGCCCCGCTGCTCTCCTTCCACTGGCACTTGGACTGGCAGCCCTGGCATTCCTGGGAGTCTCCCTGGGTCTGGAGTGCTTGGGCTGGCAGCTCTGTGATTCCTGGGAGTCTCCCCGGCTCTGGAGTGCTGGCAGCAGGAGCCAGAGAAGTCATCCGTGTCTCATTAACAGAGTGAGTGACCCAGGGGCCTGAATTTGCTCAGCTCTCACCCACACAGGCAGGTCTGAAACAGGGCAGGAGCTTCTCACTGCCAGCATTTCCACCTCTGGTTGCTCTGCCAGCACAGGAGTTTTTCTTCAGACAGCCACTGATTAATAATAAACTATATTTTGGCACTTTAAACCCGACCTGCCTCGCTGCAGGATGGAGATATTAATTCTGGGTTGTGTTGTTGCTCTCAGCACGTGTGGGACCCTTGGGGATGGGCCTGTATGGGGTTAAGAACTGGGCTCTGCTCATTGTGGGTCCCTCCCAACTCAGCATATTCTGGGAATAAATAATTCCAAGTCCTGCAAACATAGGAATGGTGTTTCTTGGGGCTGGAGACTAAAAACCTCATGGTTCGTGGGTAGATGCTCCTATAAAATACACAGGGGTAGTAATTCTTCTCACACCAACTGCATCGTGGAAAAACATTTCAGATGTGCAGATTCAGTGGTGAAATACAGTAAAAAATGGAATGTATAGAGAAAATGTCTTAGTATTGTTTAAACTTTTAATTAATCTTGATGACTTACTGCTCTATGGCTGCTTTACAAGAACTGTGTGCTTTGGCTTCCTGACATAATTTCTATACATGGGTTGAAGACCTTATGAAAGAAATGCAGGATTACCAGCTTTTTCTTCCTTCAGTTTTTAGGATTTTTAAAAAAGGCTCTGCAGATGCCAATCTGATTGCTGGATAGAATGGTTTTTTTCAGCTTATTGACACAGTGGGAATTTTTGGCTCCATCTCTTATTTCTGTGCTACCAAGACTAATTGTTAGTAATAAATTATTATTCTCAGTGGACTGGTATTAGAAGGGACTATTTGGTCACTGTATTTTGTAGATATTTGTTGTCAGCAGAATGATTTCCTTTGCAAAAGGACATCTTGTAATGATAAATTACCATTTCTCATACCTGATGTTTTATCTATCTCCTGGTTTTCCTGTTGTCCCTTCCTTCCTGCTTTGCTCCCTCCCCAGTTTTGTTCTAGATGTTATTAGCTATTATTGGAGGCTTTTCTACACTCCTGTGGTTCCACATAAAAGCCCAGGCAAACATCCTGGTGCATCCTGTGAGATGCTATCCAGTGGCCTTGAGTTCCAACCAGTTCATTTCTCAGAAGGGAATTTTCCCTCCAAGTCTGAAGGAAAACATCAATGTTACCTTGTGCCATTTTGGCTTTAAATCTTTTTTTTTTTTTTCTTTTAAGTGTGAATTGTGAGCTGATAATTCCAGTTTTCCCTCTCTTGGGGCATCAACACAGGGATTGGTTACTTTTCAGGGAAATGAGATTCAATTATGTACTGGTTTCACCCTGCTGTTCAGTACTTTGCAAGTCAGGATCCAAATTTAATATGATTCTTAATTAAAACTTTTTGAGATACCAGAATAATAGGCAGTGATGATGTAATCTGTCTCCTGTGCTGTATCCTAGAAAATGGGACAAATGAGGGAAAAGAAGTTGAGAGTTTGGATGTATTTGACTGTGTGTTCTCATATTCTGGAGTGTTATCTCATTTGGAGCTAATTAAGAGTAATGTTTTAGGGCTTAACTAACTCTTCAGCACTGGGTGGTAACTTATGGCATGTGGGGGATAGATCACTTTGCAAGAAATAAAGGTTTTTTGGGTTTTTTTTTTTTAAAATTGCATCTATTACGGCAATAATTTGTTTTAATCAAGTGATGCTTAAGTTGAATAACACATGCCAAATAATAATAATAATGTCTGTTGGTGCAGCAAAGATTTTAACAAACTGTTGCAAGCAAACATCAAGCCCTGGATGGAGGAATGTAGGTCTTGCAGCTGAGAGGCTCTGGAAGCTGCTCCTGGAAGCTGCTCTTTATCCATGTTGCAATGCAAGTACATTCACTGAATTCCAGGTGCATTCTTCTCCAGCTTTGCCTCAGAATTGACTTACAAAAGCTGCATGTGCTTCATGCAGGTATTTGAGATATTTAGAAAGTAACTGCAGCTTCTTTCTCTGGTGTTGTGCTGAAAAAGGATGGCTGAAAGGGTTCCCATTTGATGGATTTTCTATCTGTAAATCCCAAATCAAATAGTTCATGTTATTTATTTTGTGTTAATTGTATATTTTAAAACATTTTTAAGTCACTGAGGGAGGGGAAATAAATGTGTTTGTGACCTCCTGTGTGACTTCCAGAAGCTGAGACTTCTGGGTCCTATCTTTTTTTTTGTAATACAAAGAGAAAAACCTTTCAGACTACTCTTGAATGCTGTGTAAGTGGTTCTATTTTGATTATCCCAGTGATGTTTGTCAGATTCTAACAGGATACTGTGTTTAGGAAGCCCTTTCAGCTGTGTCTGTGCCTGGCTTGGGCTCCATTGCATCTTATTCCATAGGAATTGGCTCCTCTGGCAGCCAGGGAGGCTTAGCTAAGCCTAAGAGCATTCTTAATAAAAAGTAAATTTGTCTGGCAGTGCCCCCCTCCCAAATAGCTGAAAATAATTGTCTCCCCTCTCAGCCCTAGGTGGGAGCTGTTTGCTTGTGGAGAGGCTCCTTGTTTTGGAGCCAGAGATTGTCTAAACTGGTATTTCTGCAAGGACTTGTCATGGAAATCGTGCAAAGAATTCCCATCTGGAGGAGAAATACTCCAGGGACAATTAAGTTGGAGCGTGGCTGAACAAACCTGGAGTCTCCCAGAACTGAAATGGAGATTACTACTGTGTCAGCAACCTTATTTAATACCAGAGTAATGATAGAGTTCACCTAGTGGGGAGAGTCTCTGGGGAACGGTAAAACTTTCGTTACGGATTAAGATAAAATGTGCCTTGCCTTAAATCAAACCCGGCTTAGACACGACTCAGGGCTTGGCAGACTTTCCTCCTCCAGCAAATCTGCCGTGCAGTTTGAGCTGCCCCAGTGGCTCTGCCCCCCTGGTGGCACCGTGGGGAACAAAAAATGCCCCAGGGTTAAATGTTCAAGCACTGAACTGGCCCTTTTGGGGGTGTGATCAGCAGTGTGGCTGAATCTCCTTCCAGGGGAAAGGGGTGGGCTGGAGCTCTGGAAGGGCCTGCACTGACCCAGGCTTTGTGTGTCAGTGCTTTTGGAAGGTATTTCCCACCTGTGACAGCACAGGCATCTGCCAAAAGCATGAGACAGCCTTTTAAGACATGGGGATTATATTAAACATTCCCAAGTCTGCCAGTTCAGGGGGTTGGACCTGCCTTTCTGTTTGCATTTGCAGCATCCAGTCACTCTTCACTGAATTTTGTTACTGTTGTCACTGTGGTTTTCTTGAAACCAGTGACAGACACCTCTAGCAACGTGGTGGTGTCACTGGTGTGCACTCTGGGCTGGAATTTAGAGCTTACATTTATTAGTGTTCGGGTAGGAAACAGCATTGCTCTGACTTTCCTAAAACTCACTGAATTTGGGGGCAATCAGGTCTTACCAGCACAACAGATCTGAGCAACTAGAGATTGCCAAAAGCAGGTGAGGAAAATATTCCTTGGACTAATTTTATGTGGAATTCGAAGTTCAGTTGTTATGATACAGTTGGGAAATGGTTAAATGGGCTGAATTGCAGGATTGTGGTGGGAAGTGGCAGGAGCTCCTGTCCAGGAGCTTCAGACTGAACTGCTGCAGTTTTTGGACTGGAATGGACTGGATCTGGAATCTGGATCTGGACTGGATGGACTGGAACCTGAGCTTAGAATGAAGGTTGGAAAAGGGCTTCATCACTCAGGTAATGTTATTATTAACAGATATACAACTGTATAATTCAAAAGGAAGTACCTTGTTTGTGAGCAGGCAGAGGTAAATAACACCCAGCTCCAGCTTTGGGGTGACTTTCTGGGCTGGCATGGCAAGGAAAATGTTATTGGTGAAAATCATGACTGCAGAGCTCGAGCTTGAGGAAGCCAAATCTGTGCAGACCCCACCAGCAGGTCTGTCCAGGCTGTTCTGGCATTTCCAGTATAAGGTCCTCATTCTGCTGACTCACTGGTAATGGTTTCAAATCCATTTTTATTGCCAGCTGGACCGATGGATGGGTTTGCTCATCCAGTTGCAACATGGTCTTTATGAGCACTGATACACTGTGTCAACAGAGGGTTTCTTTGGTTAGGAAATCTCCATCCCCTCCTGTGTCTTAAAAAAGGCAAGGAATATTTGTGTCTTTGGTGCTGCCCTGCACCTCAGAGGTGCCACTGAAGGAGACAGGTGGGTTTGCCATTAGGAAAACCTCCTTAAAGGTTGGAGGATGTTGCATGTTTAGGACTGTTCTGTGCTTGTGCCTCCCCTCTGGTTTGAGTCCCAGGCCCTCCAGCCCTGCAGTGTTTGGTGGCATTAGACAAACACAGGAAGTCACAGCCTGTCATCGAGGTGCTCCAGCTCCCCCCACTTCATCATTTCACTCCTTCTTGCAGAGTTTTGGGAGGCTCATTTCAATTTTTATGGGTTAACCTCCAGAGCTTCCCTGCGGGAGTCCTGCAGGTAGAATTTAGGGCTGGGCAGTGTGCCTTCACAAAGGGTGGGAGTGTTTGACCTGCATGATTTCCCATTTTCACCAGTCTTAAGTGGCCAAGAAGGTGAGAGTTTAGTCTGTGTGAGTGTGGATGGCTCGTCCTCTGGAAAACTGATATCAGGGATTAAAGAGGCTGTTCATACATGCAGGAGCTGTATTTTTACAGCTGGGTCTTGGAGGTTTACTGAGATCAGTTCAGAACCATTTCCATACTCATCTAATGCTTCCTAGTTGATTTTTATCAGGAAAAAGAACGATTTCGATTTTTTTTTTTAATCTGTCTTTTGGAAGTGCATTGTGGAATTCCTGGAACAGCAGCTTCCATTTTTCTTAAGGGGAAATATCCATTGGTGCTGTCCTTCACCTTTGGAGAGAGACACTTGCTGCAGTGCTTGTTATCTTCTGCAATAATGACTCTTAATTACTAAAAGATCACTAAAGCTAATCACTGTGTTTCTAATAACAGAACTCTACTGTCACTCTTAAATTGCTGTTTATAAATGGGTGACCTCCCGTTTTAGTTTCTTCTTTCTTCTTTTACTCACTCTTCCTCCATCTCTTGACTGGTATTTGAGGTGATTTTGTTGTTCTTCTCCTTTTAATGGTTGGAGAATTGGGGAGGACCTGTTGCACTGCTTTAGGCACTGAATGTGGTGTGGTACCAAGCCAGATGCTCCTTGTGGTGCTGGCAGGTCTTTTGGATGTGTTTTGGAGCTTATTCACAGCTTCTGGTTATCATAAACATCCAGAAATAACTTGGATTCTCCAGGTAGATCCTGGGGCTGATTAGTGGAGCTGGAGAAATAAAAAAAAGCACTAAAAAGCCCTCATCAGACTTCGGGCTGTTGATGCTGCTGGATGAAAGGGCTGCTTTTCAGACAGTCTTGTGCTGCTGGTGTGGGTGATAAATGTTCAGTAATGTCCACCACTCTGCTCAAGTCATTAACAAAAGTGCTGCTGCCTGGTTTGTCCCACTCAGGCAAGTCCCTCCCTTGAAGAAACGGGAAGAAAAGGTGTGGGCTCGCTGTGTGTGGTGTTGGATCTCAGCAGATAACCTGTATCTGATCCTTCCTGGAGCAGCAGGACTTGCAGCTGCTCTGCCTGCATTTCCAGCTGTGTTTGAGCCTCGTTGTATTTTGCAGCCCAGAAATGAAGTTCCTTGTCTAAAGCCTCTTGTCTTCCCAGTGCACGCCCCTGAATTGCATGCCCAGGCACAGGGTTATCGAAGGAATTTCTTATCCAGAGGCAGTGACACTTCCATTTTTTTATTTTTCAGCTGAATTCCCAACCCTCATAGGTCAGTGAGACAAGATCCAGTTCTTGAAAGCAATTGTCTTTGCTCTGACCTGTTAACCTGTTGGACTTCTTCAGTCAGGAGTGTGCCTGGCCAGGGCATCTTCCCTTGGTGGGTGGAACACCATTCTTTTAAAACAAGATTTCATCTCTACTGTTGTTCTTGAAGAGGAAAAAGTAAATGATTCTTACCTTAAACAATTTGCTCATCTTTAAGCTTTTAAAATAGTGTTCTGACCTCTTTGAAAGAGCTGTAGGTACAACATCCCTTTCCTATGGATCGAAAGGAATAGGGCAGTGATCTTGGTTGTTGCCCATGGATCACTTTTGAACTTAAGCATTTTCTTCCAAGCAGTATTAGTTATCTGAGGTGGGTGTGGAGCAGGAAATACTCCTTGTTTCCAGGTGAGTTGCTGGAGAATGTTTCCTCACCATGCAGAAATTGAGGGATGCACCAGCAGGAACAGCATCAAATGGTTGGGATGACACAGCCTGGAAGAGTGGCATGGATTGGAAACAGTCAGCTGGGAGGTGGGGAATAAACCATCCTCTTTGGCTCCATGGAGCTCCTGCCTCACACACACAGTTGGGTGACTTGTCTTAGGACAGTGGAATGCCCTGATGGCTTTGGGAGGGATGGGTGGCTGGTCTCAGGCCTTGGATGAGGGAAGGTTGGAGTGGCAGCAACCAGCAGGTTGGTGACAGTGCAGCAATGCCCGTGACTAATTCCCTTTGCAGAGGAGCACGTGTCTGTGTTGTGTTGTCGAGCAGGAAATGTCAGCTGTGTGTTTACAGAGCAGAGCTGCCTTCTACACCCCAGCAAGGTGTTTACACAAAACAGAAAGACGCTGCTAACCTGAGATAAGTCGGGCTTTCCCAAAGCTTGTTCATCCTTTGAACAACCTTCCCACGCTGCCCTCGCCCCCTCTTGGAGTTTTGGGTAGTCCCAGAAGGTACCAAAAGGCCCCACATCATTCAGTGCTGGGGTTTATTGGACCTGGAGCTGGTTTGCTCTCTGTTTCTCACACCCAAGTTGGGCAAGTGGCAAAGAGCTCCCTGTTTTTGCAGCTGAGTAGCACGGATTTCTCATTCCCCCAGTAGGAACTGGTATTTACCATAACTAATCCCTGGAAGTGCAGTGGGCAATCTTGCAGTCAGTCCTTGGGAATTGTGTATATATTGTTGTTTTGCTTTAATTCAACTTTTTGTTGTTGTTTTGGTGCTTTGTTTTCTATCAAAAGGCAAACTCCAAACGTTTTGCTAGTTCTGGTAAGCAGCCAGAGGTAGGAGCAGTTACTGCACTGTGGGTATTTGCTGTTGTTGGGGTCAGACTCCTTGGGCTGGCTTTTGGACCTGTGATCTTTTTGCTAAACTACTTCAGGCAAAAGGGGAGAAAAGCAAGATTTCCTGAAGCAAAAGCCTTTGTGTCTTTGCCCTTCAGCTTTGCTGCTGCAACTAAGCCAGCAAGGGGTTGGAATTGTGATGAGGTGAGATGTGACAGGGAGAAAAAATTATAAATTGCAGATTTTCCCCATATTTTGTGAATTTGGCAGCACTTGGTTTGTTTCCTTGCTGGAATTACCCTGCCTGTTCCAGGATTAGGGTACCAGTGTGCCATGGGATTGGCCAGGGGCACTTGTGGTAGAGCTGGGCTGTGTCCTGGAGTCAAACACAACTTGTTGGAGGAGGGGAAAGAAATTGTCACATTCATGTTGCAGCAACATGGGAGACTTTTCCCTGTCCTGGGCTCTGCTTCCCTGGGCCACTGATTGACACCATCCCCTGGCAAAACCCTGTGGAAGAGTGTGTGTAGGGATTGTTAGAAGGCATTTCCTCTCTTTATTTTTATATATTTTCTCTTTATTCTATTCATTGCCTCTCTTTGTTTAAGCCATTGCCTCGATTTTATATTTATCTGCATTCCACTTCTTATGGGGAAGAAAGGCTTGTCAATGAAGTCTGGAGCTGGAATAAAGCCACAGGCTTTAGTGCTGTGTTTGAAGCAGTGGATCTGTTGGTGCCCTGAACATTGCAAACAAAATTGTTCTTGTCTGCTCTGTCAGGAATGTGCCAGGGTGGGGAAGATGTGGGGAATTTTGTTTGTTTTGGTCTGGCAGTCTGGACCCTGCTTTCTGTAGGCTCATTTCTAACCTGCCTTTACCTTAAAAATGGAGAACATCCAACCTGTAGCAGGAGCTTCTCTCTTGGCTCAATTATTTTTCAATTTTCTGTGGTTTTTTTGCAAGCTGGGCCTGTGAGTTTATCACAAGGCAAAAACAGTGAAGCTCTGAGAGGTTCTGGCTGCTCAGGAAGTGACTTTTAATGGTGGTGGCATTAAACCCTTCAGCTGTAACTCCTCATTCTGTTGAAGAAATGTTTGTAAAGCATTATAAATAGTGGGTTTTTTCCACGTTTCAAATCTATTTGTTTCACTTTCCTTTCAGCTGTCAACACTTCAGATTCTAACAAAATGCCTTATTCTTTTAAGACATCTTCATTTCTTCAAGCACCTCGCCTGTTCTCATTAGTAGCTCCGTGACAGTCCTGTAGTTAGAAGTGTGAAGAAGGTTCTTGGGGGATTCATACTAAAAACCAAATTCCTGGTGCATCCCAAGGGTTTGTCTGCAAGGAAGGCTTATGTAGGATTTGCCCCAAGGTTCCTGAGCTCTGGTGCTGTGGTTCAGCAGGGCAGAATTGTGGCAAGTTTGAGTTCAGTCTGGTCGGGTGCAAACCTCATTAAATACATGAATCATCCAATTTAGGGCTTTGAAATAACAGGGTCTGTTTCAGTGGAGGGAAATCCTACAAGGAGACCTGCAAGGTCTCTTGCAGGTGCTGGGGGTCTGAGGGATTGGTGGGAGTTTCAGGGTGGTTTGGCTAAAACTCAGGGTGCTACAGCAATATTAGTTTACGAATTCAGGTATAAAATGAGAAGGATGTGTGTGAATGCTTTGCATGGTTTGAAGGGCTGGAGAGGATGGGAGCATTTGGGCTTAATTCAGAGACTGCAAATGCAAGCTCTGCTTTGGTTACTTGCCCTTCAGTGGCTGGGAAATTGCAGAACCCTCATGTGCTGAACTGGTTTAGTCCCAAATATATACATCAAGTATTATTTGGAGTTTGATCCTTTGGGCTTGACTACAAAATATTTAATGGTTTTGTGCGGGAGATCCAGATTGCCAGTTGTGGCAACGGATTCTGGCATTTCACTTCTTGTGATCTCTTGGGAATCCAAGATTCTGCAGGATTATGATGATGGACAAGCCACTGTGAGGCACTGAGATAGATTTTGACCAGAAACCAGGGTGGGAGGTGGATTTTGGGGCTCCTCTTGCCCAGTGGGGCAGCAGTGGGTGCACACAGGTGATTCTTGGTTTCGCTGCTTTGCAAAGGGTTTTTCTCAGTTCCTCCAGAAGTGAAACACTTGACAAGTCTGACCAGTTGGATGCATGTTGGGAGACAGCAAATGACTGTAAATTAAGATGTTAATTAATAGAAGGCAAAGCCCAGCTCCCCCATCCAAAACAGGCTGTGCAGCTCTGATGTGAGAAGGAAGGAAACGGGATCGGAAGAAGTTTCCTTTAACCCGGCAGTGATGATATGGGGTGGCACCCAAATTGGATTATAATTTCTCTCTCTTTTTAACATCAGCCCTTTATCTCCTTTCCTTTGAACCTGTGTGGATTAGTTCTGCATGGCAGAAAGGGAGGGAGGGACTTGGAAGTGAAGTGTTCCGGAGTTAAGGACTGGCACAACTTGGATGTTGTCACTGTATAACTTCTTTTGCATCCAGCTAGAGCAATCAAAACTTCTCAGCATTATAGATGCTTGAAGGACAGTAATTACATTTATTGTAAATAATTATATTTACAATAATGAGAATGATTAAGGAATAATTACATTTCAGGCTTTACATGGTATTGGCAAGTTGTCCTCTTTGCAGTTCTTTCCCCCTGCCTTGCTGTCCTTCAGGAATGGAAATCCCTTTAAAAATTGCTCTTTATGGTCTTTAAAACAGATATATCTATGGGCAAGTCTTCCTTTACATTGTGTTTGAGCTAACCAGTGGGGGCAAAACTGCCTGGTGGGATTAACCCCTCTTTGCACTGCTGCTGAGGGGGCTGTGTGAGCAGAACCCTAACTTGTCCTGTCGTTCCTTTGAAGCAAATGGTTATGAGCCTTCGAGTGTCGGAGCTGCAGGTGCTGCTGGGCTACGCGGGCAGGAACAAGCACGGCCGCAAACACGAACTGCTCACCAAGGCGCTGCACCTGCTCAAGGCCGGCTGCAGCCCCGCCGTGCAGATGAAAATCAAAGAACTCTATCGGCGCCGCTTCCCGCAGAAAATCATCAGCCCCGCCGACCTGTCCCTGCCCAGCGTGCACTCCAGCTCCATGCCGGCCACGCTGTCCCCCTCCGCCATTCCACAGCTCGCCTACGACGGCCACCCCGCCACGTCCCCGCTGCTGCCCGTGTCCCTGCTGGGCCCCAAACACGAACTGGAACTGCCCCACCTCACGTCCGCCCTGCACCCCGTGCACCCCGACATCAAGCTGCAGAAACTGCCCTTCTACGACCTCCTGGACGAGCTCATCAAGCCAACCAGCCTCGGTAAGAGCGGCCCAGGCGTGGTGGCAGCACGTGGAGATGGGTTTTGGAAGGGTGCTGGAGGGTCTATGGGTGTTTGAAGGTGCTGGAGGGTCTATGGGTGTAGTTTAAGGGTGTTGGAGGGTCTATGGGTGTAGTTTAAGGGTGTTGGAGGGTCTATGGGTGTAGTTTAAGGGTGTTGGAGGGTCTATGGGTGTTTAAGGGTGTTGGAGGGTATCTATGGGTGTTTAAGGGTGTTGGAGGGCATCTATAGGTGTTTAAGGGTGTTGGAGGGCATCTATAGGTGTTTAAGGGTGTTGGAGGGCATCTATAGGTGTTTAAGGGTGTTGGAGGGCATCTATGGGTGTTGAAGGGCTTGGAGGGCATCTATGGGTGTTGAAGGGCTTGGAGGGCATATATGTTTTTTAAGTTCTGAATGTATATATGTATGTTTTGCAGTATATATATGAAGTTTTGAAGTATATCTGTGTTTCTGAAAGTTTTGAAGTATATCTATATTTTTAAGGTTTTGAAATATCTCTATTCTTTGAAAGTTTTGAAGTGTATCTCTATTTTTTTCAGGTATAATGGACAAACTTGCCTGCTAATGCAGCAAGTGGTTAAATATTGCATCACAGCAGTGTTTAGAGAATTGCTATTTTTGGTAACTTTTGGAACAGTTTGTTCTACATGGAGAGGCATCTTACGTAACACTCATTAGTTGTTTTAGCTGAGCCACTAAACATGGTTTAAACATCCGTTATATTTAAGGGGGGAGTTTGACAAGAAACAAACTGAACCTCAGAGAAAGGGAAAATCCAGTCTGCTTTCAGTAGCTCTGATAAACCATAGAGTTCAATTCTTACCAATAACCCCAAAACTGAACAAAACTCCCCCCAAACCCATCAATCCTAGAGAATCTCATCTGTGCCTGGAAGGGAAGGCCAGGCTGGCTATTTGCTGGATCCATTCCAGCCTGAACATCTGAATTTAGGGAGACTTGTGGTTCTTTTGCAGTTGTGGCCGCTTTTCTTGCGACAGATTTTTGAATTAAGGTATAAATGGAGCTGCTGAGGAGACTCTGATGCTTCCAGAGCATTATATAAGCATGTGTGATTTTTCTGGCTCTGAGTCCCTGTAGCACTCACAGCGTGGGTAACTTCTAATACCCCTAAACCCTGCTGAAATGCACTGGGGTTTCAGGAGGGGTTCCCCCTGTGTTGGAACCTGCTCTGTCTGAAACCCAGGAATACATTCCCTGCTGGGAGATGGAGCAGATTGGTGAGAGCAGCTCCAGGGAGCTGGTGGGTGAGTGAGAAGAAAGCCCTTTGCAGCAGAAATGCCTTGTACCCCAAAGGCAGCAGCAGGTAGTGCAGGGTGCCAGCCTGCAGGGCTGGGGGAGGCCTGGGGGGAGCAGGGACTGCTGTGCCAAAGGATCTCACACAGTTGTTTGTTGTTTTAGCTGCTCTAACTGAGATGCTGAGGGTAAAACAGATGGTTTTGGGTAATCCCATCTTCTGGTTCAGGTATTCTTTTCAGAGGTGTACTGTATCTAGTTGGCTTTAATCTAAAGCCTAATTGATTAATAAGCATTCCAGGCAATGCTGGTGGTACGAGATAATTAGGTGCTCAGTATGTGCCTCATCGCTTTTACATTATAAATACTCACAAACAATGCTCTAATTTCAAGAAGACATTCCAATGCAGCAATGATGGAGTGCGTTTATTCCTAGATGTGGTAAGAGCACTTTGCTGGGAGCTCCCTCCTCTCTGGCAAAGCAGCCCCAAATGGGGGATCATAATTCAAGGTCTGCCGGGTCTCAGGACTTGGTATTACAGTGGGGTATTTTCCCCCTTTGTGGACTCAGGGTAATGAAATGGGAGTGGGTGAAATTCCAAGGAGAGAGCTCTGTACACAATATCCATCCCTTCTGTTAACTTAGGGATACACTTGGGTTTTTATGAGAGGTCTGGCTGCACATGTCTCTGTTTTTCTGAAGTAATACTATGAAAAAGGTTGTTTTATTGTGCAGTTGGGGGAAGAAGGAACTTCAGTATTCGTGTATATCATGGAATTCTGGAATGCTTTGGGTTGGAGGGACCTTAAAGCCCATCCAGTCCCACCATGGCAGGGACACCTCCCACTAGCCCAGGTTGCCCCAAATCTCATCCAACCTGGCCTTGGACACTCCCAGGGATCCAGGGGGGCAGCCAGACCTTCTCTGGGCACCCTGTGCCAGGGCCTGCCCACCCTGCTCAGCAGGCTTGGATTGATTTTCTCCATTTATACGGTTCCTGATGTTCTTGCTACAGAGTCTTAAATTATTCATTGAATATGTGTCCCAAATGGTTTGGGGATCCTTCCCACTGCTGCCAACGATGTGGGTTTCCTCAGCTGTCCAATTTCTGTGCTCCCTGGTGTGTTTTCCAAGGGCAGATCCCTGCTGCAAGCACTCAGAACTTCTCCCTGGCATTTGGCCAGCACTTCAGCATCTCCTGCTGGCTTTTTCCCATCAGATTACTCATGGGACAGGGATAAGGAACTTTTGAATTTACTCTGTTTCCCTCCCCCACAAGAAGGAACTGATGACCTGATGTGGGGTTTTGAATAAATCTGAAATCTGTGTGCTTAAAATGGAACCTTCTGGAAGAGCAAAAAAATGTGGGAGAGACAGAAAGAACGAGTGTGATCTGAGGATGTTTAGATCCTTCTGAAGTGACAGTCACTGCAGAAAATTGGGCAGAGCACATCTTTGGGTGTGATTGTCCCTGGCCTTTCCCAGGTCAACAGCTGGGAAGGTTTGCTGCAGTAGTCCTGTGTCCCATGGAGAAGTGATTATTAATTTGAAAAGCAATAATCTGATGACGCCTCGGGGTGGGGAGTTGCCCAGCAGGGCACTTGAACATGCATTCTGTACCCAAATATTTTATGTAGGTGGGTAGTACACAACTAATGTGAATAACAGATAAGGAAATTAAATGTGCTAACTCTTATTTTTAATGTTAAGAACAAAGGGAGGAAATAGATGTTGCCTTCTTACACTTGCTTCCTCCAAATGTAGCTCTGGACTGGGACTGAAATGGATGTGCTGGGCTGGATTCGTGGCACAGGGAAGGCAGGGATTTATCCACCTGTACCCTTCTCACCAGGACCTTTTCTTGAATCACTGAGGTTGGAAAAGCCCCCCAAGGTCATCAAGTCCAAGGTGTGCCCGATGCCCACCTTGTCCCCTGGCCCAGAGCACTGAGTGCCTTGTTGGAATGTGTGAAGGTTGCCTCATTATTCTCTGTTGTTTTTCTAATGGGAACTCTTTTTTTAAAGAGGAGAGTTTTGGCTTTTGGTTTCTCAAGAGAAGCTGCAGCTTTTCCTTCATTTCCCCTGTTTTCAGCCCCCAGTGCTCAGGCTCTGCTAATTGGTTGTTTTTGAAGCATTTTCTAAATGTAACTCCTAAGAGATAATATCTCTTTTGTGTGGTGAAATGTGTTTACTATGAGATGAGTAACGAGGGCTAGAATTTGCCAGATTATTAGGGAAAGGACATGAGACAGTTAAACAACATCTTAAAAATGCCTCCTATTCCAGCAAATGTCATTCCTAATTGCTTTAGCTGTGTAGTTGTTCCAAAAAACATTTTAACTGGCTTAGGGGTCTTTACTTACCTGTAAGGGGAAATTACCCTTTTCTTTTCAATTTAAGGGATTAAAGAGGCTGTGGACTGTCTTCCTCTTTTAAAAGCTGTCCAAATGCCATATGGATGATCATCCTAATTTATTTGCTGTGCTTCAGCTTTCAGGGAGATGGACACAACATTAAAACTTGGATCTGAGCAATAGAGTTCAGATTTTAGTGCAGCCTCCTGGAAGGAAAACACAAATACCAGTCAGTGTTCCTTATATCCAGCACATTTGCAAGCTCCATCAGTGGAAGCAGCTTCCAGTGCCTCTACTGAGCCTTCTCTTGACTGAGGTCTTAGTTTAATTTCTTCATCTGAGGACTCTGCTCCCAGGATTTCTCCAAGCAGTGGAATTTTACCCCAGGATCCCTTCTGTGCTCACTGAGGAGCCTTGGTGCTTCTGCCTTGCAGTTCCCATGAAATGTCCTTTCTCCTGTGAGTGCTCCTGGTCCACTTGGCCACGCTGCATTTCTGGAGACAGAGCTCACAGCCAGGCTGACTGAAATCTTTAGGGTGACTGTAGTTCAAGGTACAGCCATGAAACAATTCAACAATTCAGTGCCCCAGAAATCTGGGTTGGAAAGGCTGCAAGTTTGGTTTGGCAAGTGTTTCTCCCTTTCATATATCAGCGAGCTGATCTTTTGCTCTGTGCAATTGCTATTATGGTTTATATGAAAGTCACGCTTTTACTGTCTTCTGTGTTTATTATTTTTTTTAAATGTACTTTGTGGGAGGAAGTTCAACAAAACGCTATTTTCTAAGCTCAGGCTTGAGCTTTCTGACTTCCGGCCCTGCAGCTTTTAATTGTGCAAGGAGAGGGTGAAATATTAGCTCTGCCTTGTTCCTGGGCTGGAGCTGAACTAGAATTACAGCGCACTTGGGTTTCTTTTTTTGGCTTCAGCTTGTATTTGCATACAGTGTGCCTCGAGTTCACCTATAGAAAATCTTTCCATAGGCAAGAGTCTTGTTTCTTTGAAGTCTGAGAGAGCTGTAAGCAGCTGGGTCACTCCTGTGCTGCAAAAAAAGGAGTGTCATTTATTAGGGCTCACTGGAGCTGGTTGCTCAAGCTCCTCATGCGTAGAATGGAGATCACTGAAATTCCAGGACCTGACAGGATATGGATGTTTTCAGACATCACTGCTCTGGTGGGAATGGATTTAGGAAGCCACTTGGCTTTCAGAGAATATGCTGGCTTGGAAGGGATCCATCAGGATTGTGGAGTCCCAACTCCTGGCCCTGCACAGCCACCCCAACAATCCCACCCTGTGCCCCAGAGGGCCATCCAAACCCTCCTGCAGCTCTGGCAGCCTCGGGGCCGTGCCCACTGCCCTGGGGAGCCTGGGCAGTGCCCACCACCCTCTGGGAGAGGAACCTTTCCCTGAGATCCAACCCAAACCTCACCCAACACAACTTCATGCAAGATCAGATTAGGAGATCTTCTTATCAAATTGATCATTTGATAAGGAGTTGGACCCGATGAGCCTTGTGGGTCCCTCCCAACCCAGGACATTTTATGATTCTAGTTAAAGCTTTTAGTAGCAGGAATGACCCCAAACCCCGTGGCTGACTCAAGGCATGTGAGTAATCCTTTAAGAACCAGGAACCAGTGTAAGCCTGGAGCCCCTTCCCGGTGCTGGGGGAACTGGAGGCCTCCCAGTGCTGCCCACATCACACAGGAGGGCTCTGCTATTGCAGCAGGTAGATTTTGAGATTTCCTCTTGCCACCAGGGTGTTGAGATCCCTCAGTAGTTGCTGGAAATGCTGCTGGGATTTGGAAGTTCAGTAACTTGGAGTTTTTCATTGGTACTTCTACCTTCCTTTATGATAAAGTGATATATGGCTCGTGCTAACCCTGGTGAAGATCTTATTAGGGACTCTGTCCAATAATGAACTTTAAACTTAATTTTTTTGCCTTTTCTGTCAGGTTTCTAAAACTTGGTAATTTCTTTTTGAGAGGAAAACTCCTCTAAAAGCAGGAGCCCCTGTGTGGAGATGTGGTAGTGCTGCCTTCTTGGTGCTGCTCCTGTGGAATGTTTAGGAGGAAGCTGAAATACTCGAGGCTGAGTGGCAACATCTGAGTGCTGGGTCATATATTTAGGTGTGTAAAGTGACTGAACTTGAGGAAGGAGGATCCAGGGATGTTCCTTCCCTCTGTCCTAGGAGGGGACAGCTGGGGTAGGTGGGTGTTGAATCCACAGAGGTGGAGACTTTTGGCACCCAGGGTTGGCATGAAATTGTCCCTTGGTCCTCGCTGCAGGTCGTCAGAAATGCTCCAGCACGTGACTGATTGAAAAAATAATCAAACATAAATGTCAGTCCAATTGCACAGAGTTTCCAGCTGATCTATTCTGTTTGTACAACATATCAGAGAGAGTTATAAAATCCATAATATTTATGGATTAATTGTAGCCCTTGGAGTATTTCCAGGCTATTTTCATGTATGTGTTTAGGCACTATTTCAAATCAGCTCCTTCACATCCCTTCACTCCCTGCCTTTCCCACCCCCAGTGTGGCTCTGCCTGTTCCTCCTGAGGATTAACTGTGAGTTGGACAGAACTTAAGGATGATTTGCAGTGATAAATGCAGCAGCTGATGAATGACCAGACCCTGGGCTCAGTTTTTCATCTCTCCTGGGGTGAAGAACATGGCACTGCCCCTGCAGGGTGTTTGTGAGCACACAGACCCGTGGAAATGGGTTAAGGGCTCCTCACCACTGCCAAGGAGAGAAGGTTTTGTGTGTTTACTGAAGTGCTTCCCCTCAAGTAGCTTTGGAGTGTTTTGAAACGTTAAGGTTGCACAGCATCCATTGTGGGAAGTGAGGGAGGTGGAGTGAAATAGCCAAGATGTGACAAAACAGCCTCGGGAATCTGGCTGGAACAGAGCATGGTCTTGGCTCTTGGGCTGTGGGTAGAGCCCCCTTTGACATGACCTGGCATGGCTTTAGTGATCAGTGAGAGGCTTTTGGAGCCCTCCAGGGCAGGGGGTGGCTCTGAGCAGGGATCCAGCCTGGTCCTGGCACTCCAAAGGCATTTAAGGCCAGCAGGAAATGAAGGGAATGGTGGGTGGTGGTTTGCCAGGCTCTGCTGCTGCTTCCAGGGGATGACTGAGGTTGTGGTTCATGGACAGGAAGTGTTTTTGTGTCAACACTGGGTTACCCAGGAACTTCATTAATTGTGGTGGTTTTAAAGGCCTGATGGTGCATCCTGAGATGTGGATCCCCCACTGAGGTGGGTGCTCTCAGCATTTCTGCCCCACTTGGATTCTGCTTGAATAAAATCACTCCAGCAGGGACACAGCTTTGGGTCCCAGCTCCAAACACAGCTGGAGAGATGAGCCCTGGTCAGGAGGGATCCACGTGAGGAGCTGTGGGTCTGTGGGGTTGTGTTACAGATTTCCTGCCATGGAACAGGATTCAGAGCTTGCCTGGATGGATTTTACCCTTTTAAAAGCTGAATGTTTTCTGAGCCTTCATCTAAACACAGGAATTTTGGTCAGGTTTGGAGGCAGCAATTAAATTTTCAGGAGCAATACCTGAAAGAGGATGCAAAGAGAAAGCAATATGCCTGTGCTGCAGCAAGATGAGGTGTTTTACCTATTTGGGGCCGAAGAGCAAGAACTGGAGAATCACAGAATACCCTGAGCTGGAGGGACCTATGAGGATTATCAGTCCAGCTCCTGACTCTGCACAGACACCCCAAAAATCCCACCACAAGGCTGAGAGCATTGTCCAAACACTCCCTGGGGCTGGGACTGCTTCACTGGGAGCCTGTTCCAGTGCCCAGACACCCTCTGGGTGAAGAACCTTGTACTCATACCCAGCCTAAACCTCCCCTGGCACAGCTCCAGCTGTTCCTCAGCTCCTCAGGAGGAAGGTGTAGACAGATATTATAGATATCATATATATTATGATATATCTTATGTGTTGGGTTGGCATCTGCTACAATATTTAGATTTCTGTTAATATTTATTATTAATTAAATTGAAATGTAACTAGCCCAAAGTCTGCACTGTATTAGGTTAGTGAATAACCAATTAGGCATCTCTTGTTTATCTTACAGCATGCAGCAAAAATTTGCTGTAGCCCTCACACTCTCACTTCAGGGAACTATTTGTGCCTTCAGGAATAAACCCTCTGGTATTGGAAATCATTGGGAAGGGGCCAATTGAACGAGAGCTCAGGTAGTTATTACGGTGTAAAGTGCAAGTTTAATTTTAGTCCAGGTCTCTCCCTGCATTAGGAGGCAAAACATTCCCTTCAGCATTTCAGGAGCTGCACTGGGTGATGAGACAGGGAAATATTAACCTTAGTTTGCTGGCAGGGGCTGCTCAGCTCACCAAGGTGCTCCCAGAAAATTCATCTCACATTTCCAGGTGGCTGTTCCTCAATGGGAATGGACAGAGTGGCTTTTTCTCAAGACTGCAAGAGGTATTTTGCTGCAGAAAGATTGTGTGGCTATTTTTAGCCCTGGGTACTGGTGAGGTGGAACAGAATATTTTTAGAGCTGTAGAAAATGCAGCCACTCAAGCTGGGTTCCTTTTTTCACTCTAGTGCTAGAGGGGTTTTCCAAAATAAAGAATAAAATTGGGAGGAAATGTCTTTTATGTATCAGTGCTACTTATATAAGTGATATATATTGTGTGTGTGTATATATATATTTATATACACACAAATTTCTGTAGGATTTTAAGTGTTTTGGTGCAGTGAATGATACTGTCATGTTAAAATACATATTAAGGATATGTTATATTGTTATTAAGATATGTTAAAATACTTTTCCCTCAAATTTTGAACACTTTGCTCACGTGAAATGTTTTAAGAAAATACACAATCAGCAAGGCCTAATTGGATCCCTCTCAGGTAATATCCATCAATCCCAAATTCTCTTTGGATCATGAGCTGGCTGAAAGCATGGGATAATTCAGGAAACAGTGGTGATGGTGACTTGGTGAAAGAAGAGCTTGGAAGAAGGAACCCTGTAACGTTTTTGCAGCATTTTAGGTATTTTTGAGTGTGTTTTGCTAATATTGGGGGCCTGCAGAGCCAACAGCCCTGAGCCAGTGCTTCTTCTTCATGCATTTTTTGGAAATCATTGCCCTTTGGTTCTTTAGATTTAAATTAAATGACTGGAAATCCATTAAGCATCTGTACATTGTCCCTCCTTCTGAATTTGCAAAGCACCTGTGGCCTGGAAACCCCTTAACTAATCCTCACAGTCCTGTTCCATTCAGAGAGTGCTAAAGAAAAGGTTATAATAGCTAATAATTAATAGTTATGAAAAAACCCCAACCCTCCCAAACCATTCCTGGCATCTTTCTTAAGAATACCCATGTTTATTCTGTTGTCCTGGCCTTGATTTCAGCTTTATTAGATTATAAATTCTATTTTAATCCGCTCGGGTTTCGATTGCAGATCTATTTTTACCTTTCTGCTGTTAAATAACAATAGTTGTTTGCAGGGCATGGTTGTGTTTCTGGCCCTCAGAGTGATTTTTCTCTTATAAAACTATATATTTGTATAGTTTTGGTTTTAATGAGAGCCCAGAACTTGAGAACCAAACGATGAGCGTGACTTGCAAGAGTCTGTTTGGTGTTGTGATACACCACAGGAATTAATAGAAATCTCTCAGATTTTCTGTATTTCAGTTCCAGATTTCCAATGTTTCTTCCCTGAAGAACCTCAAGGCCCTGGAAATAGAGGGGTTTGTATTTAGTTGTGTTGTATTTAATGGGAAAGCTGCTAAATTAGCTCTGTGTAATGTGGTTGGTTGAAATTTTCATGCATCATTGGCAGAGTAAGCAGATCTAGAAGGAACAGATATGGGTAGAGAAAGAAGATAAAGGAGAAGATTAGAGAAAACCACGAAGAAAAACCATATTTCATCTTCCTTTTAGATTCCTCTCCACAGTAGTTACACAGCCCAGGGGCAGAGTTGTATCCCAGTAGTAGCTGAAGAGCCTGACCAGAACTCTGTTGTAGTTCTTGTCCTGCTCAGTCTCTCAAGAGTTTTACAATATTTTATTGGCTCTTGGAGCATCTTTGCCTAATTAAAAAACCAAAGCAAGCAAAAAGATGAGCAGGTGAAAGGGAAAAGGATCACACGGGAAATTTGGAATTTTGGTGACTGCTGTTTGATTTCTTGGACAGGTGAGGTTTGGGTGAAGGCAGCATCAGTGAAATGTTCAGCAGCCTTTAATTAAAGGTGTTGGAGGTCACAGAAACCTTCCAGAACTTTTCTAGAAAAGACAGAATTGGCAATTTGTAGGGTAAAGGAAATAATCCACGGGAGGAAAATACAGCCATGTAATAGTAGGAAATAATACCTGGAATTCCTTCAGTTCTCTGCAGTGCTTGAGCTTGGCTGGGTCAGCTCTTGTGGATGGCAATGTGTAATTCTGACTTCTCCATTGATAACTAAAAATAGGTGCAAAATTACATTGAAACCCAATTGTTCAAACAGCTTTTCATTGTTAATTGTGCACATTGTGTTTCTATTTCCTGCAACCTCTTGCACTTGTAATACCTCTTGTGGTATTACCATGGCTGGTTGAGAGGCAATGTATGGAAATCAAAATGTAGCAAGTTATTTATGTGAGTTAATACCTTTTAAAAAGTTTCCCATTGCTGGTGTTGTCCCAGAAGTTTGTTCCCTGTTCTCCCCATCCCTGAGCTGCACATGATGTGATAAATGTATGGATTTGTAGCACTGCTGTGCAAGAGAGAGAGAGAAATGGAATTTTGGGAGATTGCTGCTGTTAATATTTATACTCCCTCAATGTCTCTGCTATTGTTGGTTCCAACCTACCACCTGCTGCTCTAACAGGATCTCTGGAGTCTCCCCCTGAAGGATTCACTCATGTGTCACTCAGGGCTGAGTCAGGAGGTGCATTGTAGTAAACCCAAAAATGAGAGATCTGTCGAGTGTTTAATGCACAATATATTTATCCATAGCCTTATAAAATTATTAAGAGTAATGGAATTGAATGAAAAGCTGCTTTAACTTGCACTTCACTGTGTGTGTTGATGAGTGTGTGAACAGTTCTCTGGGGAGCTGCTTCTTTCTTTAATTTATTTTTTTTAAAAAGCCATTTTCATTGCCAGTGTGTATTTCTCTGGGCCTGTAGCCCTGGGAAGGGATTTGTTTGAGATAAAAGCACTATTTTGGAGATCTTTAACATGGCTTTGATTTTCAGCAGGAGCATTAACTCTTGAGCATTTTGTTCTGGGACACTGCAAAGGGCAGATTTTATAGTTGCATCTCTTACAAGTTCTTGGCATATTACATATATTTGGTGCATTTAACTCCTTAAAATATCTTCCTGGAATGTGAGGCATTTGTGCTTCAGTCCCTCTGTGAACTTTTACAGGCTAATCCCTGATCCTCTGTGTCCAAGGAAATAAAAAAGTCATCAATGACAATCCCTATGAGTTTATTCAATATCAGAGAACACCTGACCTGTTCCAATGACTGATAATTTCTAAGCTGATGTACCTGCATCACTTTTTTAATGTATATTTTATCATCATATTTCTCTTCCCAGGAGGGTTGACAAGCCAACTTGTTGGCTCTCCAGCAGTCTGCAGAAGCAGATGTGTGTCCTGCTGTGGCTGTGCAATGAGTGTGTGCCCAGGAGAGAGAGGAGGTGCTTCTGGGCATGGTCCCTTCCTGCCTTTCAACTTGCTCTCTGTTCTCTTGCAGCATCAGACAACAGTCAGCGATTTCGAGAGACCTGCTTTGCTTTTGCCCTGACGCCCCAGCAAGTGCAGCAGATCAGCAGTTCCATGTGAGTGGCTTTCAGCAGTGTGGCCACAACCCTAAACTGCCAAAGGAACTGGCATCCAGAGCTTTAATTTTAAAATCTGGGGGGTGTGCAGTGCTTGGAGAAGGGGAGCTCTGTCCCCTCTGTGTGTGAACTGATGGGGGGTGAAAGGGTGGGGAGGAGAGGACTAAACACCACCACTTTGGGAGCATTTTGGGTGGGTTTATCTTGCATTAAGTTCTGTGCTTCCTGCAGCCCTTTCTTGCCACCAGCCAGATCCCTTCTCAAATTCTGTGTTCATTCACTATAAAGGTGGTATTTTATAGTGACCCATCAGAATTTTCTTTATAGTGTATTTAAAAACAAAAAAAGGAAATGGTAGAGGTCAGCTGAGAATATAATTGATTTCTTTACCTTGAAAAATAAAAACTGTGCCTTTTAATGCATCTTGGTTTGGTGGTTTGACTGACCAGAAGCAGCAAAGTGTGATAGACACAATATGTAGCAGAAAGTGTGTTTTACATACCTTGAACTTCCAGCAAACTCTGGAGAAAATACTGATGAATCTCTTGTAAAAATGGTATGTTTTAACACATGTTCTGTTGTTTCTAGGGATATTTCTGGGACCAAATGTGACTTCACAGTACAGGTCCAGCTAAGGTATGTGTGTTATTGCCTGTTCTTCATGCTCTTGGTTTTTAAGATGTAACACCCACATGTTACCCAGAGGTCAGGCATTCCAGGGTGGAAAAGAGCCTCATCCTGTTGGATTTTCTTGGTGGTGCTTGTAGATTGTGTGGGTCCTCCTTCCTGTAACTCCACTGGCAGAGCAGGGAGAATTGTTTTTCTCAGCAGAGGTGTCAGGCACAGCATTCCATGGGCATGGCAACCCAAGGGCTGCTTCCCTATGGGCAGCACTTTGGGAATCACCAGGCTGGGTCTGAACCTGCTGTTGTTTCAGAGGTTTTGACAAGTGTGCCATGAGGTGATTAAATGCTCTGTATCAGCCAGATGGGCTGGCTCAGTGTGGGGTTGCATGGGCAAAGGGATGAGGAGGGAATGAGGGAAAAGGGGGACAGAGGTAGCTCCCCCAGTTTGGGAGCAGCTGTACCCTGATGGGATGGGACATTGGCAGGTGCCCTGGCAGAAATCCAGTGGGGCTGAGAGGCTCTTGTTGAATGCCTGTTGTCCATGATCCTGGCCTGGGCCAGGGAAGGGTGTGTCCTGTCCTGGCTCCAAAGAAACCTGTTTGAACCTCAAAATAAATAAATTCAGTGGTCTAGATGAAGAGATCTGCCCTGGGCCTGGGGGTTCCATGGCTGTGCCTCACCAGCTGCCAGGTTTGCTGGAGCTGGGGCAGTGGGAGAGACTAAATATTGTCATTTGGGAAGCCTTGGTGTCATATCAAGAGGTCTGGAGAAAAGGCAGAAAGGAAATGGGGATGAACTGGCTTTTTTAACAGGAACCTGCCTGTGTGAATGAGTCAGTCAGTGGGAGGAATTCAGGGAATCAGAGGAGGAACCTCCAGCCTTCTTGGAGCACTGTAGTTTTGGGGGTTTTCCTGCCTAGGGATGTGTACAACTCATTTGAGGGCTGCTTAGCAAGGCTTGTCATGCTTTCATAGCTCAGTGGAAAAAAAATTGCTTCTAGGAAGAGATGATCATGAAATTACTTGAAAAGTGAAAGATGATGGAAGCTCTTTGCTTTTAGGTTTTGTTTGTCAGAAACCAGTTGTCCACAAGAAGATCACTTCCCACCCAATCTGTGTGTGAAAGTAAATGGGAAACCATGCAGCCTTCCAGTAAGTAAGATGTTCTTTTGATAACACATTTCTGGGGAGCATCATCAGGAATTGTGTGGCAGAAAAGAGCCTGAAAATGTATCCTAACCTTTGTTTTCACATTATGGAGCCTTTGAACAAATAGAAAAGATTAAATAAATTGTTTCTCAGGAGGTCAGGCAGGAGATTCATTTCCAAAAGCCATGACAGTGAATTTGTGTGTTTGACAAACACCAGCTGACAGTCCTGGGGAGCACAGGGGGTTGGAGTGGGCAGTGTGGGCCAGGCAGGTGCCACAGCACTGCTCAGTGGGGCCTGTTAATGTTCCATGGGCAGGGTTAGGATTTTGGGTTTCTCTGTGAGGAGAAAAAGCTTTAAAACACCTGCTCTTACTGTGATCCCTCTCTCTGCACTGGAGCGGGAGCCTGGCTGGGGTGAGGAGCGGGAGCCTGGCTGGGGTGAGGAGCAGAAGCCTGGCTGGGGTGAGACACAGCTTGGGCAGGGCTGTGGGGAGCAAATTCTTTGTGTGTGGGAGAGCTGAAATGCTTTGATTTGCAGGGCTACCTTCCACCCACCAAAAACGGTGTCGAACCAAAGCGCCCCAGCCGACCAATCAACATTACCTCACTCGTCAGGTTGTCCACGACGGTACCAAACACGATCGTCGTCTCCTGGACCGCCGAGATCGGCAGAGTAAGTGGCTGCTCCAGGCTCAGCAGCTTCTGCTTGGGCCTCTCTGGGAGAGATCTCAGAGATAAGCAGGGTTAATGGTGCAGAAAAGCCTGGGTGCTGGAGCAATAGGCTGTTCCTTCTTGTGATGGAATTCCGTGATGGCAGGAGGTAGGACATGCTCCCGTGGCTCGGTGCCCTCACAGTCTGGGCTGGGAGCTCTCCCTGCTCACCCCCACCCACCTTTGTGACTCACTCAGGGCTCAGATAACGAGATCAAGACATCCCATCAAACTTTTGTTTGTTGATTTGGCCCCACTTCAGACTTGGAGCTCTTCCTGACTTCAGGGACTTGACAAACCTTGTCTTGGCTTGGCCTCGTAGCCAGCACGTGACATTGAGTACAGAGTGACCCTTTATTGCTGTGCATGGGGCCACAAAGCATCACAGCTCAGCAGGGCCCAGCAGGTTCTTTCTGCATTTCCCTTCTCCCAGCTGCCATTCTTACATTTCACATTTAAAAACTCGTGGGTTTATCCCTTTCTTGTGTCTGTGGGGAGAATGTTACAGTGGGTATTATAGAATTGCTGATGTTCCACTGGACTCATTAAATCTGGAACATGCTGCAAAAAGTGACTTCAGTAAATGAGTCCGTGAATTAGTGAACTGCTTTCACTGCTGGCAGCAAAGCTGCTGGATGGGCATTACAGGGCACCCTGTGCTGGTGCCACTGCAACCATCCTGTTATTGGAAGGCCCCAGAATTGTCCTGAGAGGAAACCTTGGCCAAGAATTTGGCAGTGTGCAAAGCCCAGGATTCCTGAACCAGCATGGAAAAATGCTTACAGCCCAATCCTGCACAATGGGCACTTAGAAAACACCACGGGGGCATTTCAGGGGGGATTTCTTGTGCAGTGGAAAACAGTCTCCATTCAGGTTGTGGAATAAATGATGGCTGAATGATCCTTTAGAGAACTCTTTTCTCTAATGAGAGCTGCAGGTATCAAAGTAAGCATTTAAAAATGCACCTGGTTGGGTTCACACTGCAGAAGGGCCTCCATGGGAGGATTTAGGGAGGAGAAAAGCCCTGGACTCTGAGTTGGTCTCTTGTGGGCTGGCTGGTTCTCAGGCTTCATAGAGACTTCAGATACCTGTTATCTGAACTAATATCTATCTGTCAAATAGCTGTTATTATCAAGAATATACTTGGGCAACTTCTGCATGAGCATTAGATGCCACAAGTGTCCAAATCCAGGTTGGACAGGGCTTGGAGCAACCTGGGCTGGTGGGAGGTGTCCCTGCCCATGGCAGGGGATGGGATGGATGAGCTTTAAGGCCCCTTCCAGCCCAGCCCATCCTGTGAGACACAATCCTAAAGCAATTCTTTGAGACCTCGACAGTTAAATGTGAGGAATTACTTTATTTTTGGATGTGCCCATAGAGTCCCAAATTGGGATTCCCCTCTTGCCCTCCCCCTGAGAGGCAGTTGCATGTCCCAACTGGTGCACTCTGCCTCTCCTGGAGTCATCCCTGGGATTTTGACACACTCTGTTTCAAGAGCCTTCTGTACAAGCTGCCTTGGGCAAGTTGCTGCCTTTGTAGATTCAAGCTGTCGGTAAATAATTTCCCAACGTTAATTAGCATTTTTCTAACTTCTATACTAATTGAGGCATTAAACAAACAAGTTAAAGCAGTAGTGGTTTTTAACGATGTGAGAAGCAGTCATTGTAAGGATAAAATATTTAAAATGTGGTGTTTCTGATGCTATTTCAATGGGAGTAATTTCGTGGTAAGATATATGACTGAAATCCTGTCTTTGGATGCTGGTGGCATCCTAAATATAAGATAGTAGATGTCACAATTGTATGGATTTTTTTTTTGTGGCACTTGCTGGGGGAAGCCTCTCATTTTTCAATTGAAATTGTATGAATGCAGCTACAGGTTTAGCCAGCAATGTTTTTACCAAAATAATTGATGTACCCTAATATGAGAGCACAAATTTTGTCCTTTCCATTTTGGGGGCTGAGGAGTGTTGCTGATGAATGCACAGTGCAATCTCACATTTTCAGAAGGACATTTACAACCTGCTTTTTTAGAAGCTTGTAAGAAAAATAAAGAGCTTCAGAAATGCCAGGCTGTGGTTTGAACTCGATGCCAGGAAGAGCTCGGCCCTCGAGGGAGGGGGGCCTGGCAGAGCTGGAGCTGAACATCCCTGGCTTTTCCCTGGCACTGATCAGGAAAATTGGCATGGGCAGCTCTGCTGAGACTGCTGGGGAAGGGACCCGACCTCCTGGGAGGGGAAGGACAGGCCACTGGGAGCTGTGACTTTTTGGGCTGCTTCTCCAGAGCACAGCTTGGCCCCCCTGAACTCTGGAAGTGCCTTTGTTGTGTTCTGCTGCAGCACTGGAGTTCACATTCCAGGCACAGGGAAGTGCAGCAAGATGGGGAAAAGATGAGCAGTGCTTCCAGACTGGGCAGCAGAACCTGCAGATGCTGCACCTTTTGGGGTGTCCCTTTGGAAGAAGCATCACTGCTCACTTGCCTCTTTTGAAAGCAAAATAAGCTTTTATTAAAAACAAAGAAAAAAGGGAAAAGCTCTGATAATATTTGATCTGACAGCTTCCCTTAAATACACTGACACAGGGCCTCACCTCATCCATGTGAAATTACCCTGCATGTCTTGAATTAGATGTGTAAGTTCCAGAAATGTCCTGGCTACTGTGTTAACAGCTTGGTTTGCAGCTCAGTCTCAGCAAAGTTGGGAGCCACTCATGAAGTTGCATCTCAGACTCCAGCCCTGGGAATTCCTGGCGCTCCAGGGGTTCTGTGTGATCCCAAAGCCTCCCATCTCCACTCTGCTGAAACACATATAACAGGTGCTACAGAATACAAGCTGTGTGTGCTGAAACCAGTGTTTTCCTGTGTTGTTTTGCTGTGTCCCCAGAACTATTCCATGGCAGTGTACCTGGTGAAGCAGTTGTCCTCCACGGTGCTCCTGCAGAGGTTGCGAGCCAAGGGGATACGGAACCCGGATCACTCCCGAGCACTGAGTATGTCCCATGGCCAGCAGGGAAAGCAGCTTTGCTCCAGGAACACTGGGAACAGGGCTGGACTTCCTACAGCTCCCTGGCTTTGGGGAATCTGATAGTGCTGCTCTTTGTATTCAGTTCCAATTCAAAGACTCAGAGGCCTTTGTTTGGATTAGGAGCCAGTCCAGGAACCCTGTTGACACTGGGAAGGGAAAAATGCAAGAGAATCTCTTTCAGTTCAGCCATTCTGGCTTTGTTTCTCCAGAATGGAACAACTGTATTTATACAGTTAACTGGTAATTCAGCACCTCAGGCTGAACTAAATGCCTGACACTGAGCCTTGGTGCTGGGGAGGAAAGGATTCATCAGCCCAGGGCTGGGAGTGAGCCTGGAGAGAGTGTCCAGCCCAGCCCTCCTCCCTACACGGGCACATCTGCTGCCTTATTGTTGTCTCCTATAACAACATGACACTCTAAGTTTGTGTGATAAAAACGAAAGCAAAAACTGCTGCGGGTTTGTTTTTCAGGGAGGGGGGGGGAAATAGCAACACCTGATCCCTGTTCTTCTGCTTTAATGCTCAGATAATGTGTTTTACACAGCCCAGGCAAGAAATGAGCCCTGCAGTAAGTGCTCCATGGTGTGGGCATTTCCTCCTGCTAATGCAGTTTGGTGATTGAAAGGCCCAGAAATGTAGAGAGAGCTTCAGGTGGCTGCAGTTTGTGTGCACAAGGTGAGGAGGAGGGTGTAGGGCCAGTTCAGAGCAGGAAAAACATGGCACTGATTTGTTCATTTAATCAATGGCAGCTCATGCAACTTGTAAGTAAAAGTAGAGGATGGGGAGAGGTGAAAGACTCCAATATTTTACTGCAGTTATTTAAAACTCAGATTTTTCTTTTTCAGGGTGCTTCTGATTCCCTATTTCTCAGTTTGCTTTTCAATTTTAAAGCACAGGGTTGCATGATGAGTATTTTGAGGGTTTACAGTGCTCCTGTGAGTGTGAGAGTTGTTAACACTTCACGTGCTTGAAGTTGGAAGTGGAATCATCTTGTTGGCAGATTTTAAATAAAGGTCAAGTGCAAAGTTGCCTGTAAATGAGGAGAGACATCTCTCTATAAGTACATTTTCTAGGGGTCTTGGTTTAAGATGAGCTTTTCTGCTTTTTGCTTTCTTAAATCCTGTTGTTTCTGGGCTTCCTAGAGAGTCAGGTCTGTTTATGTGGCTGGTGTGAGTGTGAAACAACAGTCAGACTTTGGCTTCCAGTAGAAACTACAGCACTTGGTTTCAGTCTTGTTTTATTTCTCTCTCATCCAATTTATGTTTTCAATTAACATAAAATAAACCTTTTCTTCTTTCAAATAACAGTTAAAGAGAAGCTGACTGCTGATCCAGACAGTGAAATAGCCACAACAAGCTTAAGAGTATCTCTTCTTTGTCCAGTAAGTCTGTCTTTATTCCCTCAAAACTGATTCTGATGGAAATGTGTCTATTTTGGGATGTGTATGTGGGAGAGGTTACCTTGTGTTTACCTGGTTTAACTGTGTGGGGATAGAAAATGATCTGTCTCTCTGCTTAAAAGCATGTGATACACCCCTGAGGAAACAGGGTTCCATTAGCTTGGAGATGTTATTCAAAATATATGTAAGCATAGAGTTAAATCTGTCATTTAAATCTGTTTAAACCTGCTCATCTGAGTGTGCAGTTTGGGGCTTTGATTTGATAAAACCACTCTCAGGGCTAAGGTGGGGAAACCTGACTGTTAAAACCAGCTCTTCAGCCAGAGCCTGCAGCCCAAATCCTGAGCATCTTGTATCTGAAGCTGATTTTATGCATATGGACTCTTTGGGTATTTAATAATCTCAAATTAAAAATGAAGTGTCCTAGAGGTTGTTCAAACAAAATTTGGTTTATTCCAAATTTGAAGGGAGAGAAAATAATTCCAATGGATGTGGAAGTGGCAAAGACAACCTTATGTTGACCTACTAATTGTGTTAAACATAGCTGGGTTTATGTCCAGTGGTAAACTGCACAATATTAACATTTTTTTAATCCTTGGGGTTGTTTCAGGGGCAGTGCTTCAGAGGACTTGCTTTCTGTATTGAATGACTTAATGTCTTTATTACAATATAACTTTTCAGCCCCTTCAAGATTAAGGCTACATCTGTTCCCTGGGTTGGCTCAATCTGCTCAAGCCCAATGCAGAATTCTCAGTTTGAACATCTAAACAAGAAAGCTGACTTTATCCTTGCAAAATGGGAGCTTATTTTTCATGTTGTTTAATATGTTCTGAAAGATAAACTTTTAGAGGTGTAAGCTTTGCTTCATAGAAAGCACAATTAAACGTTGTGGTTACTTTATATGTATAATGTTCCTGTAAATCTTTAAATGAGATATTGTCATGCTCTTCAATACCAACACTGATTCGAGGTAAGGAAGGTAAGGAATTTATCAGGAAGGTGAAATTACTCTGTAGGAAAGACACAAGGATGGTATTGACAAAATAAATCCTGAGCTGTAAACTTTTAGAACCTCATAATTTACAAACTGGTGAACTTTGTGTCACACCCCAAATGCTGCAGGTTTGGAACTCGGGGGTATTTTGGGTCCACAGCTCTCAGCTCATTTTCCTGAGTTGTTGTAATTGAGTTTTTGATGTGCTCTTTGTTATTCCGGAAACAACTAACAGGCAGTGGGATGGGACTGTTCAGAATTCCCACCTGTGCCAGAATTTCCTCTTTAAAATGTGCAGCTTTTGTGACAGCACAAAGTCTGCAGCAGATCATTCTGAGCATCTTTGTCACTTTAATGCCTACAGAACTGGACTGTTTTTCCAGTAGGTTCCTCCTCCAGAGCTGCCTGATCTCACTGTGGCTTCTGGAATAATCCATCCCAGGTTCTTTGGGAGAGATTGAACCTCCCAGCCTGGGAACAGGGAGGTTTTACCTTCGTTCAGCCTGTCATTTCAGTTATAGCCTCCCTATTGGTACTTGCTAATTCATAAGCATTTGGCTCAGGGAGGATTTTTTTGCCATGATTTTGTGGTTCTTTCCTAATGCCTGAATGCTCTGAAAACACACCCTGAAAATGCTGATTTGCTGTCCAAGAGCAGAGTGAAAAATGCAAGGATGGTGAGAACGACGTAGCTCCAGCTCTGGGAATGTGGGGGTGCTGCTCTCCCCTCTCCTGGCTGAGATTCCCTGTCCAGGAGGATACCTGGGGGGCTGCCTTTAGTCTCTGGAACCTTTCTTTTGCCCTCAGAAGAGCACAGAGCCAGGAGCTTCCTGGGAATTTGGGTTGGATTGCTCTGGAGCTTTTTTTAGCACCGAGACCTCGGAGACCACAGGGAGAGAAGTGCCCTGAAGTGCTGCCCGAATCCATCCAGGATCTGGGCCTGCACTTCAGGAAGACACTCAATTCATGTTCTTTTTCTTTTTCTTTCCCCCCACTGGAAGTACAAATAAATAAATCCCAGGCTCTGCAGCCGGAGCAAATATTTAACCAGCCCAAATTCCAAACGTAGCCTTTTAGTGCTGGTGTTGCAGCTTTGTTGACAAACGCTGAACTCCTGCCTTGGGTGGGTTTTTAGAGCAGGGATGGTCGGAGATAGAAACGTTTGGTGTGCTGGGAGAAGAAATGAATGCAGCGTTTCTTTGGCTGCCAAGGGGCAGGAATCAAACAGGCAGGGTTGGGAAGCACAGGTTTGCCAAAGCTGGGGTGCATCCCTCCTTTTAGGAGCTTTCTGTTGTCAGCTCTGACACAGCTTGGCCAGGGTGGCAGAGCTGATCCAGGGATTCAATGCCAGGATTGGGAGAGGAGCATCAGCTTGTTAACTCTGAATATGCTGATTCCACTGGATGGTTTAACTGCTCCTGAGAAATCACAGGTTTTATTCCTGGTTTAAATGTGCTTTCATCCCCCCAGGAGATGGGTATTTGTGACCTTCCTGCAGCACTTGTCTCTGACCTTACTGTTCTTTGGAGCCACACAGGAGCATCCAGGTTTTCTCTCCTTACTCTTGGTGCTCCCTGAGCTGGGAGACTTATTGTGCCCAAAGACAAATGAGCCATTGACCCACCATCTGGGAGATGAGGAGTCCTGACAGACATGGATCAGGGCGCCTTGCGATGGAAATAAGGAGCTTGGTCCTGGATCTGGGGGGAGGGAGTGCTCAACACATGGCACAGAAAGCACCTCCTGCCTGGGCTGAGGCTCTGCCACCACTGCTGGGCTCCCCTGGGAATTCTCTGCCCCCTCCCATCTGCTGGGCAGTTCAGGACTGAGAGCCAGAGGGAAGGAAAATAAAGGAGATCCTTCGGGCACGGCGCATTTGTTGGGAATGGGCTGGAGGGATTTCTGCTTGCTGGGAATAAAAAAAAACATTAAAGCATCATGGAGGAAGTGGTGGCCTGTGAGTAGAGCCTTTGTTCTTGAGATTGGTTTTGGTTTTGGGAGACTGGGAGATTGGTGCCATCCTGTGGCATCTGCCTTGTACTGCTGAGGATCAGCCTGGCCACGGCGCTGGATCAAGCCAGGCTTGAAACCAGTTCCACTCCCACCCACGGCTGAAGGTGCCCAAATGAAGGCACTGTGTATGTTTTAGTCAAATAGACAGGACTTCAAACTCCTCAGGATAAACAGTTGGTGCTAAAGAATTGTTTTGTTGTGTTTAATGTGGGAAAAGCCTTGTTTAGACATTCCAGCTTCTTCCCTTTGGTGTGGTCGCTGCGAGCCCCTCCTGAAGTGCAGAGTAAGCACTTGGCCCCAGGACAGCTCTTTGGGCTTTGTGGGGAGAGGGCAACTTTTATTTCAGATTCAAATGAAATGCCTTGCACTGTCTAATCAATTTTGCATTCGTTGTAATGGTGCTTTAATGACAAAATGCTAATGAAGAACTCTTCCTTTGGTCCATCCAGGACTCACACGTGCTGAGTGGGCCCTGTATTTTGGACAGGAACATGGGAGGATGTGTTCTTCAGATTCCTTGATCACATACTCTTACAAATGTGATTTTTATGCACTTTTATGCCTTGGCAGACCTACAGGAAGGAGGCAGCAGTGTATGTGGCCTGTATTTTAATCAAACCTCAGATTTGTGAGAGTTCTTTCTGGGGTAAAACTCAGCCTGTCTCTCCCTTTTCAGATGAGAACATTAACCCTGATGGTTAATTTAATACCAAGATAATATAATCTTGTTTTTTTTTTCTTTTCCAGCTTGGTAAAATGCGTCTGACCATCCCCTGCAGGGCCCTGACCTGTTCACACCTGCAGTGCTTTGATGCCACTCTCTACATTCAGATGAATGAGAAGAAGCCAACCTGGGTTTGCCCTGTCTGTGACAAGAAGGCTCCCTACGAACACCTCATTATTGATGGGTAAGTCAAGCTTAAAGCCAAGGCACTCTCTGCCCCTTGGCCAGGTGCTGCACAGAGCTCTGGATTCCTGGTGGGCTGCCTGGGACCTCTTTGAACCCACCACTCTTTCATTTCCCTGCTCTTGGGGAAGAATTACTGACCAGGTGCCTCTTCATTCAGCTTTCTGGAAGAGCTGTGCTCACCAAAGTGTTGAATTTTAAAATGATGACAGGTATTCCTTCTAGTCCTAAGTAATCTTTGAGCTATCCTGCCTGACTGTTTTCCCTGGGTTCCTTAGTGCTGAAGTTTTGGGTGAAAACAGCACATGTTGTATATTCTTTTAATTGAGCAATTGCACAAGTTTGGCATTTTTGACAGGAGACATCCACATTAAAGCAAATAAATCCTGCCATCCCTCCAAGTGCTTGTACAATTCCATGGGCAATGTCACACTTGGCAGTTGCCATCTATACAGAGTGGCCCAGAGATTGATTCCCTGGTGCTGCCTACTTGCAAAACATTGCAAAAATAAAGAAATCTGGGATTGGTGTGTGTGTTCCCGAGCTTGCGTTTGAATTGCTTAGATAGGAGTCGTCTTCCCACAGTGTGATAAAGGAAGAGAACAAGTTGAGGCTTCTGTCTGAGTTGAGGTTTCTTTTAGCTAATATTTTAATTTTTTCCATGATCCCTTTTTATCAAGGGAGCAGATGAGAGAAGGGCAGAACAACGAAAGCTTTGGGTTTTAGCACTAATTCAAACTTGCACTGGCTGGTAGAGGTGTTGGTGGAAAAGGAGTTGAGCTCTTTTTGAGGACTGAGACCTGATGTTTTTGCTGGATAGGTTGTTCATGGAAATCCTGAAGTTTTGCACAGACTGTGATGAAATTCAGTTCAAGGAGGATGGATCCTGGGCTCCCATGAGGTCGAAGAAGGAGGTGCAGGAAGTCACAGCATCTTACAATGGAGTGGATGGTAAGTCTTGTTTTGGGCTGTGTGGACTGAAGGGCCTACACTGGCAACCCTCGAGTCTTGCTGGTCTTTTAACTTCTCAAAATGCTTGTTTTTAAATATGTATTTGTAGCTTTAATGATCATTTTTGACAACAGTTATTGGATTAATCCTGTTCGGGGCTGCTGGTACTTTTAAGTTGTGTAATTTGTTTTCTTGAGCTACAGCTTTATAATAAACTGTGATATTCTCATTGTGGTGTTGGTGTAAGCTGCAGCTTATCCTGCTTTGACTTCCTTTGTGTAGGGTGCATAAGCTCTTCCTTGGAACATCAGGTGTCTTCTCACCAACAGTCAAACAAAAATAAGAAGGTCGAAGTGATCGATCTGACCATCGACAGCTCATCAGATGAAGAGGAGGAGGAACCATCTGCAAAGAGGAGCTGTCCCTCCATATCTCCAGCATCACCATTAAATAATAAGGGGTGAGCACAAAATAGACAGGCCAGTGCAGAGAGAAGAGTAAAACTGTTTCTAGAAAGTTCTGTGTTTGGATTATACCCTCGTTTAGTAGCTTAGAGTAAATGGATTGCTTTCAGATCAGAAGACCTGAGATTGGAATCACAGCTTGGAGTTGTGAAGTCTGGAGTAATTAAATACTTCAGTTGTGTTTGTGAAAAGGAGTGTAAAGCAGTGCAGAAAGGTTGTGGCTTAAAAGTGCCTTTTGGGCAGATCTAGGAGTGTTTCTCTTCCACAGGGAATTGTAAAAGCAGCACATTTGGAGAGAGCAAGGAGAAAAGGGTGTGGTGTGGCAGGGCTTTGCCACAACAGCCTGGGCACACACACCTGAGCAGGCTGGAAATAGCTCCTTGTTTACATAAATATATTCAGGGATCAAAGCCAAGGCTAAATCAGAGGCATCCTCGTGTTGGAGTGATTCCTGCTCCCAGAATGGGAATGACTGAGGCATCACTGAAAGCTCCTCAACACCTTTTTTGGCTGCCTTCAGTTGCTGATTACCCTGTTGAACATCCATGTTGTGGTGTTACAGGGATTCCTGTAGGATTTTTGGGCTCCATATTCCTTGAGGATTGTCTTGTCCTGGCCTAGGAGTGTCTGTAGCACATTTACAGCCGAGGTCCCAGTACCATTTACAGAGAGACTCTTCAGTTTGTGCTGTTTAAGGCTGAACTGCCCTTCTGAATTTTGCTGACTTTCAGCTCTCTTGGACTGAATGAACTTTCCTGGTAAAACACTGTGAGAAGAAAGCCTGGGTGTGTGTTGCTCATGAGTCTCCCCATTCCCACAAGCTCCACTGAGGAGCATCTGTGGAGCTTTGGAATTCAGCAGGGCAGTTGCTGCACACCTTTCACAAAGTCCATAAAGCGTTTTGGAGTTCAATTGGAAAATGAGCAGCCCCTGCACATGACAGCAAGAAAGCCAAGACTCTTCTTTGGTTGTAACAAGCCTTTGTTTCTTGCAGCATTCTAAATTTACCCCATCAAGCATCTCCTGTGTCGAGAACACCGAGCCTTCCTGCTGTTGACACCAGCTACATCAACACATCCCTTATCCAGGACTACAGGCACCCATTCCATATGACACCAATGCCTTATGACTTGCAAGGTGAGCTCTTGACTCCATACCTATAAATACAGCTCTCCAAGCAATAATAACTATTGTAAAATCAAAAAAATAATTAGGTGAATACCTCTGAGGTGAAGAGAATCTGAGGTGTCATCAGTATTAGGCTGGGTTATTCCAAAATAAATGGTGAAAAAACGAGGGGGTGCTTTTTGTTTTGACGATCTTAATTTATTTTCTTTTTATCTCTTCGCAGGTTTAGATTTCTTCCCCTTCCTGTCAGGAGACAATCAGGTAAGTCAAGGGAAGCCAACTCTTATGGCAAACACACTTTTCCAAGCAGAACCTGCTGGCCTGGCTGTGTAGGCGAGGAAGGAGCAGCTTTAGGGTGTAGGTGTCAGATTAGGGAGGCTGCAACTTTATTTGACACACACACAGACTGTGACCAAACATAAGCATTGCCTGAACACAGGTGGGGATAAGCACATCAAAGGGGAAACACTTGGTGTCCAAGGGTTGAGCTCAGCAGCCACTTTTCATTGTGGGATGACTCTGGGGCTGTGGCTGAAGGTGCAGCAGCACCTCCTGAGTGTTCCAGCCCTGAGGTGCCACCACTGGCACTGTGGACAGTGCTCCTGCTTGGTCACCTTTCCTCCAAGAGAAGAAGGGTTGATGTGTCTTACCTGTCCTTCCTGCAACCTCCAGTAGGAAAATGGCACTAAATACAGTGGGATAACTTCATATCTTAAGAGCAGAGCACTGTAGGATTTGCATTTAGGAGGACAGGCTTGATGCTCCCTAAAACACAGATGAGGGAACTACTGTGGAACAACCAGTGCAGCACTGACTGTGCCAGTGCAGAAATGGTGGGGAGCAAGGCTGAGCAGCCTGGGTATGGAAAGAAGGAGTGAGAGCAAGATCACCCCACAGAAGGGTTGGAGTTAAAGCCTGGTTCTGGTAGCTCAAGCTCTTGCCTCTCAAGGCCATCCCCCAGGGGAGGGTGACCTGGGCCATCCCCCAGGGGAGGG
>VZUH01001568.1:0-20365 GCA_013401175.1 Xiphorhynchus elegans
AAAAAGCCATGCACAGAACAATCAGAATTTTTTTCTTCCTCAGATACTGTGTGGGAGTAAAGGCTGTGACTTAACAAAAGTTGGTCAGAAAATAGGGAAGAAATATAAGAAACTGAGCCATGTTGCTTGTGGCAGTATTAGGAAATGATGCTTCATCTGTTCAAGATCTCTTCCATCCTCAATCCCTTCCAAACTGCCCTGTGGGTTCCATCCCTGGGGAAGGCTTGGCTGGCACAGTCTTGCTGGTGGGAGCTGTGAGGCTTTGTCTGTCTTCTCCACCAGAAAGTAGCTCTGTTGTAGGTGCAATTTATGGTGCTCAGCTCTGAGCTTCCCTTGCTCCATGTGGGAGAAAGCTGCTGGAGACTCTATGGACATGGCCAAGAGGTATGATTTTAATGCAAGCAGATAGTGATAGGACATGGGGAAATGGTTTTAAACTGAGAAAGGGTAGATTAGATATGAGGAGGAAATTCTTCCCTTTGCAGGTGGGCAGGCCCTGGCACAGGTTGCCCAGAGAAGTTGTGGCTGCCCCATCCCTGGAAGTGTCCAAGGCCAGGTTGGATGGGGCTTGGAGCAACCTGGACTAGTGGAAGATGTCCCTGCCCATGGCAAAGGGGTGGAAATGAGATGAGCTTTAAGGTCCCTTACAACCCAAATGGTTCTATGATTATGAGATTTGAGCTATGCTCTCTGAGACACATAATATTCTCTCCACTTTTTCTGCTTCCTTGTACTTTCTTCTCCATCCCCTAAAAGGGAGATACTTTTCAAGTAATATTAATCCACTCTTAGTCACACAATTCATAGTTTAATTCACATAGGTGCTCATTGTGGATGCACATGGAAACGAGCTAATGGTTTGCAGAAATTATTTTGTAGATGGACACACAGTTGTGAATTGGATGTGGGACCTCAAGGTACATTCACCAAATACAACTGTGTTGCTGAAAATAATTACGTTCATTTGAGTTTGGGCCAGGCTGCTTAAAGATTCTCCACACTGTAATGAGCTGTTGCTGACTCAGCTTATGGTTTAGATCTAAATATGGAGGGGTTTTAATTTCTATGGTTGGGGTTTTTTGAACCGATCATGTAGCACAGGAAAACCAAGAAAGAAAAAAGGGCAGCTGAAGTGGATGAGCTGAGTGGGAGAAAAACCTCGTACTTAGGAACTGCTTAGCTGATTTCCCACTCCATTTTCTGCAGTAGCCCGAATACCAGGCTGTATTTGTTTGCCTCTGCCTGCTGAAGCCTTCGACCTCAGCCTGCCCTTCTCTCCCTCAGTGCTGACAGTAAGTGAAGAAATGCGAAATTCATTCATCTGCCTGAGAACCCTTTGAAGTCCACCACTAAAAGCTCTATTGTTTTATTAGCTGTTAATGCGGCACGAGGGAATTCGGCTGTGCATAGCAGAGCCGGGGTGCGGGGAGGAGGGGGGACCCTTCCTGGTAATTTGTCACTCTTTAGAAGTATGACACGCTCTGCTCTGCAAACACGGAGTGCTGAGGGCTGAGATTGGAGCTGCTCAGCACAGGGAGCTCCCACTGCCTGCAGAAGGAGCCCTGGAGGGATCAGGACAGGCTGAGGTCACACACATCCGTACCCTCTGCTGGATGTTATATAGGTCAAGGCCAATGATAAATTAAAGATCATGCACGGAGCCAACCATGCTGGCCACAGCTGGATACGCACTGTCGAGAGCCTGCTTGTCAGAGTGGGCAAACTGGGGGCTCAGAATGGTCGCAGAGGGGAGGTGGCTGTGGCTGCTGGGATCAGGGGTGTGTTGCCTCTTCCCTTCACTGATATGGTTTGGTAATGAATGCTTGAACTCAGCTACTCTAAACGCTTTTCCTGCCCTTTCTCAGATACAGGCATGTAGAGCTGCAAGGTGGTGCCTGCCTCCTGGAAGCTCTTCCAGCACCGGTGGTGATCAGGGTTGGCATCACGGGACAGAGAGAATGACTGGGGGCTTTTAGGGGTGATCCAGTGCCTGAACATCAACACTGCTTCTTAACTAAATGCAATCACGTGCTGGGAATGCTGCTAAACTGCAAGATGAGGCTTGTCTATCTCCACATGCATCTTGCACAGGCAAACAGTCAGTGATGCACAGGTCGTTGATAAAACACTCATTTCTTTTCCTTTTGGCTTTGTGTCACCTCTCTTTCAAGACAGAATGAGCTGCAGGAAGTTTCTGGTGTGTAATGAATGGACACAGGCACACTGTGCAACCACAAGCTGGCTCCTGTGCAGGATCTGAACACTGGGCATGACTCACCTGTGATGGAAATGAAATGGATGCAGCCTCAGGCTGTTTATTTCTCAGCCTGTTGGCAGGTACAAAGGCTCTCTGCAGAAGCCATCTATCACTGGAACTGCTGCTGCCCACAGCACAAAGTAGCTCATGGCAGGAGCTGTGTCCTGTAAACACAAACAGGAAGGCCAGCACAGCCTCCCAGCCCCACTGCCCAGGGGCAGCTGCTGTATTTGCTTTGCTCTGCTCTGATTGCTTCTCACTGACTCAGCTGATCAGTCCATCACCACAGCCTTTCTTTTCATCCTTCTTCCCAGAGCCTTCTGTGGCTCTAAAACTAAGTCAACAGAAATGCAAAACTTCTGCCTTTTTTCCTCTGTCTGATGAATCTTGAGAACTTTGCTGGTGGTTTGCACAACTGCTTAACTGCACTGCAAAGTGAGCTCATGTGCTGGAACACACTCCTGAATAGAATGTTGTCCGGTGATGTGAAACTGCTGCTGATTGTTCTTGGGGAAATGAGTCTCCCAGCATTTTCCCATGGCAGGAAGGTAAAGGGTCATGAAGAGCTTGTCTGCTAACACCCATAACATGGGAGTGTGCAATTGATTTGATCTGCTTTGCCCTCGCCTCTGGGCTGGGACACAGACAGGCAGGGTGGCACTGGAGCACAGGGGACAAGAGCACTTCAGTGGTGAGATCAGCGTTCCTCTTTGGCAGGGCATTTAAAATTCAGTGCCTTATAAAAGCACTAGGCAGTGGCGGAAAATAGCTCCCACTTTAAGGTCCTCATTCAGCAAATCACCTGTGAGACTTAAACTTGTGTTCTGCATAAAACACATCCCTTGGGTTTGAAATGTGTATTGGTGCTGAAGCCTTTTTAATGTTTATTGTTATTGATCACAGTTTTTTTGAAGGATAACCTTGCAGGACAGGTTTTACACACCTAAACTCAACACACAATGCACCTGATGCTGCTCTTAAGTAGTTTAAAAACCAGTGGCCTCTTCAGGCTCTCTCCTAACATCGCTCTTGGGTCTGACACTCTTATCCAAGCCTTTGCAACTGCTTTAGTCCAATGTCAATATTTGTAAAGACAAAAAAAATTATAATAATTAAATAATAATCATTAAATTATTTATGATGTTATCGTTCCTATTTTATTTAAACAGTGGCACTAATTAATCAATGTGATATGTGTGTAATTGCATTACCACCCTTTGCATGTGGTCACAGGTAGTCCAGACACAGGCAGGGGAAGCACCTGACGAGCTGCTGCTCCTTTAGCAATGAATGTGTTCTGGGCTGCTGTGGGGCACACCTTTGGGTGGCTGTGCTGGGTTTCAGGGCTTTTCTCAGCACACACATGGGTGCTCTGTTCCCACTCAGTGCAGGACTTGCTCATGGGGTGCTGACTCCCAGTTTGGCCGCTACAGGACCTTCAAACTCTGAACCGGAGCATCTTTGCAGCAGTGCAATAGATTGCTTCCTTACCACTTGTCTTCCAGAAGTTTGAGAGAGATTTGAACTCTCTCCCAGATTTTTCTGCTATAATGCTTGAAAAATGCATTTAAAGGAGGCATATACTCAAAATGCTGCTCTATGAAATGGCTCTTTCATCACGTTCCCATTAACCTTAGAATGCTTTTAAGCACTTTTTCTTCCGTGGGAATGAAACTGGGGAATATTTCCAGCTACTCAGAAATGTTTTATTTCAGCTCATGGGAATCGGTCAAACTCAAGATATCAAACAGAAACCAAACCTGACTGGCCTTTTGTCATCCGAAAACCCCCTCTGCCCCATTGTTATGGCCCTGCATTCAGAGCCCTATTTCCCAATATAAAGTAGGAGCTTTGTGAAGGTCACTGGCACTTCTAGTACATACATGCAGTGCAGAGTCTCACTGCTGCATTGGAAAGGCAGGTTTGTGCTTACCACATTGCTTCAAAACCTGATATGAAAGACATTTTAAGAAAGAAGTTTGGTACTTCATGGATCTGGCTTCCAGTGGAAAACTGGTGTCATGTCCCAGGTGATTTGTGCCCCCAAAGCTGGGTAAATGCCCCTGTAGGGTCCTGGCTTTCTCTTGGAAAACAACTAGTGTGTGTTGATTGGATTTTCTCTTTTTTTTTTATTCTACTTTAATCTTACAGCAACTGTTTAGGGTAGCTGGAGGTGAGGGCAAGGGGAAGGTTGGGTGTTGTCTGGTGTAGCTCAAGCTGTAATGGCACCAGAAGGGTCCCTGTGTGGTTTCTCCCCAGACTTTGGTGTTGTCTTGCATGTTAAAGCAGAGGGTGAAGACTGCAACAGATTCCTGCTTCCCTGATTTCTTTCAGAGAATCTGCAGTAAATGGAAGCATGATGTTCAAGTGGCCTGTGGTTGTAGGGCATGTGAAGAGGCAGATTTTAGAGGGGTGGTGAAAGCATGCTGCCCAAGGCAGGTGTTTACATGTATTTCTTCGAGTCAGTTTTAGAAGAGATGGAGGTGAGGAGTGAGGGAGTTCCCATTATGGAACCACTGGCATCCAGTTGGTGTACCTGACACAGGGTTCATCCTCCCTCTGTTGTGACTTAGGAGGCAGCAGGTCCTTCCACGGGAGCTTTTCTGAGAGCCAGATCACTCCATGGGGGACTGGCAGCCACGAGGAACCTGTGGCACATCCCACAGCATTGCTGCGTGTTTATACCCACAAAATTCTTCTGTTTCAGTGGAAAGTTTGATGAGCTCGAGCCAAGAAGAGACATTTCCATCCTTAAGCTGTGAAGCTTTTGCAATTGCAGCCAGCCATATTTCCAGATGGGTAAAATTCCAGAGAAATGATGATGGATTTGACGCATCTCAAATGATGACAGCGGAGGTGCTGACTCCCCCTTTAAATCCTTCCCTTAACAGACAGGGTCTCTGAACCTGGCCCACTTCACCGACATGTGCAGAGCTTGTTTCTCTCTTGCTGCATGTCTGGTTGGCTTTGCCTTCCTCCCCTGACTCGTAACTCCCAGCTCCTTTCCTGCGGGAAAGATTAGGGAGGATAGGAAGTCGTCTGTGCAAAAAGCATCCCCAGCCAAAATAAATACAGGTCACAAGATTAGGCTTCATCAGAACTTTAAGCCTGGCCCAAGCTAAACAAATGAGCTGTCATGCCTTGGTAAAAGCTCCGGTATGACTGAACTGGCACGACTGCAAAAACGGTAAAGCAGTTAATAGGTTTTGCAATATGGAAGCTTTAAGTTTTGTTTTTAATGCCGCATTCCTGACAGTCAAGACTTGCACTGAACTTCAAATGTCATTAATTTTTGTGTGTTGGCCTCTCTGGCTGCTATGCAAACACCCTTCCCAAAGCACAGCAACAGCAGCAAAACAGCACCATGGGGCTGGTCCACCCCGGAGAGCCCTTACAGTGGAGAGGAACAACAAGGGATGCTAAGAAACACCCTGTTGCAGCTTGACAGCTCTTGTCTGTTGACATTCTGAGACTGATTCTTTGAATGAATCACATATCTGTTTCGAAAAAACCTCTAGCTGTTCAAATATCTAACTTTTTGATGCCCAAATACCTAGTCCATAGTCATTAGGTAGCTGCTAATGAAAAACACTAATTGAACAAGTAAGTGGGTGCAATCTCCCCAGTTTCCCTATGAAGAGGGTAGTTTGCTCTAAGAGAGGGTTCTGAATTATTTCTCTTGCAATAAGCAGAATCCATGGACACAGGGCTCAGGTGTTGTCCTCTAGCTCTGGCTCTGCCCTGTTATGCACTTCTGGAGATGTTAATCCTCCTGAGCACTTTGGTTCCCACACAGCACAGTGGGGATGGCAGTGACAGGACAATCACTGTACTGGGAAAAGTGTTGATGCTGCAAACCACAGAGATGGCAGCGATCTGTTACCTTCAGTAATTACTGGTCATAAACATTATAAGGAAAAAAACTAAAACGAAACCAGCAAGCATTAAAAGTCTTTATAAAACAAAATCCAGGCTTTTAATAATATTTTAATGTACTTGACAAAGCTTTAGTTCACAGCAAAGGCCGGCCTCTTCTAAGTGTGCAAAGGTTGAGACAATTGAAAAACCAAAATACTTCTCCCAGTAGAGACCTTGCAGCTTATCAGGTAACTGCAGACTGTATTTTGGCCATTTTTAACTGGGCATTAAAAGTCTTTTTGACACTTGCTTTATTTCCCTACAATAGACTCTAACAGCTCCTCTGAGGCCTTCTACAGCCCAACGTGTAAAATGTAATGGGGATTGGTTTAAAGAGTGGAATTTGACCTGAGAGAGATGTGAGTATTCAGGGACTACTTAGTCTTCAGAAGCACTTGGGGGCTCTTTAGTTTGTGGGGCACTTTATTACTCATTAGTGCTCGGGGACGCTGCGCTGTACTCGTTAGCATTCTGTCTGGTGGTTTTCTCTGTTTGAGCATTGCTCTGTTGTTGCAGAACACATAGACCCTTCCTCTTCCTGCTCGTGGAAGGAGCAGCCAGGCTTGGGGCTGCTCAGGGATATTCGGGGGTCGCTGAGCATGTTTGTCAGAAGAAAAGGACTGGGGAGTCCCACTGACCACAATCATAACACCCATGGATGCAGGGGAGTGTCTGGTGTTCACACAACTGGAAATATAAGGACAAGAGACCAAAGCATAATCACAGGGGAAGCTGTTTGTGATGTTGGGGCTCTGCATAATTCCAGTTCAAAGCTACTTATCAATGCATTCCAGAGAGGTACTTGTTTCAGCCTTGTCCTTCTGCCTCATCTTGTTGGGAAAACCAGGAGCAAAGAGCAAGCTGGCCACCCAAGCCAAGTCCCTCTGTTCCCTGCTCTGGCTGCATCCCTGAGCCCTACAGCAGCCACTGCTGAAAGCAGAGAGGCTGCCAGTGTGCTGACAGACTGTTATTTTCTGTTTCTGCAGAAAAAGCTTGGCTGAAACTGCCAAAACTCTAGTCCTACACTGAGCTGCCACTCTCCTGCTTTCCACTGTTGGCCAGCTGTGGAGATGTGGTGGTTCCTCATGCACAGCCATGGCTGTTCTCCCAGGCAGGGCTGCGTGGTAGAGGGAATGAGGTGGGCTCAGGGATAGTAATTGTCTTTCTCACTTTTACTTTTCCCCTTAGCTTAAATTATTCCCAGACGTGTGAACTCAGCAAACAAGGATCAAGTTTTCTCCACAAGGCAAGGTTTACTCCAGGCTTGGAATAGTGCCTGAGCTTCCCAGCGGTCAGGAAAAAGCTTGCAGGGAGCAGACGAGCGATTCCTTTTGTATTTTCCATCCATCAGGGAAAGCTGCATCTGAAAAAATAGCTGAATTGGAAAGTAAAACTAGACAAGTCTGAACAAATATGGAAACCATCCCTGGCCTGGTATTGGAAAAGTCTCAAATGCTGGAAAGGAGAGAAGCAGAGAGAGGGAATGGATAAGTTTTGGCCCCTGTTAGGAATATGGAAGGAATTATTTCATTCTTTTTCCCCATCTATTTGTTCTCTATATGGCACACTGTGTGGTTAACCCTCTGTCTTTGTCATAAATATATGTGGCAGAGAGAAGTTTTTTCAGAGGTCCCAACCAAAGCATCTGTTTTGCATCTGTGGTTTTGCATATGTAAATATTATTATTAATAGTAGTAAAAGCCATCATAATGGCAGCAGGAATAGAAACACTATTAATAGTCACAGTACTGACATTTTTATTTGTCTTGCTGCAGGAGGTCACATCGTGCACCAGCACTCAGCTGTGAGCTTGAGTGAGAACAAAAGGATGGTTGTTACCCCCAAGAGCTGTCAGTGAGCATGGGCACTGTCACGGCTGTGGTGCCGGGATTGTCATGGTGACACTGTGGCACCTGAACACAATGATTTGCCCCAGAACCTTGGAGAGAACCTTTACAAGGAGAAAGACTCTTTGCAGCTCTGGTCACTAGGGCAAGGAGAAAATGATTCCCAATGGTGAGAGTGGCTGAAAAGTATCTGGAGACAACTGGAAAAACTCCCTGTTGAAGGTAATGACGTAATTCCTGATTATGCAGAAACTGAATTTGACCTGGTAGGTCCAAGGGAAGAGCAATGGTCTCTGTGTTGCTCAGTGTTGAGGTCTCCAGCCCAGCCCAAGGTATTTTGTCTTCAAACAGACAACAGGATCTTCTGGGTGGGTGACCTGTCAGAGAAAATCATTCTGCAAACCATCAACACCCAGGTGGTTGAGGGAGACCTTCTTTCTGTCCCTGCTTTACTCCTACGATTAAAAGTGACAGCAACTCTCCTCTCTGCTTATTGTGTTATTAGACCTCAGGGCTGGGGGAGCTGGGGCCAGAAGCAGGAGCAGCAGGAAGGAGGCCAAGTAGAGCAGGAGGAACAAAGGATACCAGACTTGGGGAGCTTGGAGGTGCTCATGCTGGAAGCAGCACTTTGGAGAGGAGAGATGCAGTGAAAGGAGGAAGCACCCATCACGTTTTAGGCTGGAGTCTGATCCACACAGTGCCTGGAGACACACACAAGCTAACAAAACACAGCTCAACACACCCATCTCCTTCCAGGTTCCCACTGGGTTGAGCTGGTATCTTTGTTCCTATACAAGGAATGTTTTTTGTTCAGCTCTGGTTGTTTTGCTGGATCTGTAGTGCATTAAACAGCCCATCTTCTGGTTTGTATTTTTTCCAGTTATCGTATTTCATGTATTCTGGTTCCTTTCATCCAGCTCTGTATCCCCCTGAGCAGAGACTAAGCAGGATCCAGTCCTTGAGCTTGCTGCCTTCACATGCACAAGAGGGATATGGATTCACATCCCACATTTGTCTGCTGAGTTGTGGGAATATCTGCAGCAGGGACTGACACCTTCCTCTGTTTTCAGTCTATCACCTAGATCATGTTACCACAGCTGGAGATCAAGGGCTCAAGGATGGTACATTCTGCCACTCAAGCTTTACATCACCTGGATACAAGCTGGTTCCTGAACTCAGTCTGGACCAGCAATAACAAGCCAAGGTTTGTACTTATTTTTCACATCATTCCGATTTTGATTATGGCAAACTACAGCAGCACATGCAAGTCTTTTTAAAAGTCTGCCCTGACAGCCACCTCCCCTGGGACACCAGGCTTTGCAGCGTCCTTGTGCCCAGCCTGAATCCTCCCGAAGACCCTCCTCTTCAGTTTTCCAAGAGATGCTCTGCTAATTTTTTCCTGCCCACTTTGAGGAGCAAGCGGTGCCTGTGGGTGGGCTGGGCCAGCAGTGATTATCCAGCAGCAACTCGGGGAGGGGGAGGCAGGGAAGCCACTGCCTAATCCGTCCCCGGGCTGGATGTGTGCCTGGATCATTTCAGCGGGGCCCGGCGCGTCCCGACGATGCACACGCTCAGAGCACAACCCTCCTCCTCGGAAAGCTTATGGCACAGGCATCTGTCACCGAAACCTGTCTGCATGAAAGGCTGTCTGCACAACTGGGGGAAAAAGAAAGGCATGACAGCACAATTAGTGAGAGCAAATGAAAGGCTGTTTGAAGAGGAGGAGGGAGGAAAGGGGAGAGCTGCATAAATCCCTGGTGGGGTTTTGGGCTTGACATCAAAACCCCTTAACAGTGTATTACTTCAGCCCCCAGTGTGGACAGATGTTGAGCTGTGGCTCAAAGGAAGTCAGAAATCTTTCCTTAGAAAAAATTTGGCTAGGAAACTAAAGAAAATATTGTGAAAGAAAAGGAAATAAAGGCCCACTAAAGAAGATTTATCACTGCCTCAAGCATTTCTGTATCCTCTAGTCTTATGAGGTCTCAGTCTCAGGGGAGAGAAATAGAGAAACAGCCTGTTGCTATGTTAATGGGTCACAAATTTGGAGTGGGGACACATTTGTCCAGTGAGAGGATGATGGAGGGAGCCAGCTCACCTGGCTGAGCACTCCTCCCAGGCATGCTCACCCCAGCCAGCCCTCAGGGGCCTCTGGCACCAGGCTGCAGCACTCCCTGTCACATCCATCCCAGCTGCCCTTTTTGACCACATCCTTCCCATTGACAGGGTTTTATGAAGCCCTTTGTCAGTGTCAAAAAGTTTTAGTTCCTAAAAAAGCTCAGCATCATCCACAAACCTGGAGATTTTGCTGTCCGTTCCCTTGCCAACACCACAGATGAAGGTGCTGAACAAAATCAGATCCAACAGGGATTCTTGGGCAACCCAGTTGCTGAATCTCATTCATCCTCAAAAACTGTCTGTTAAACCCTGCACTTTGCTACCTACAAAACAGGAATATCTTTAAAGATATTTCAATCCATAAAAGAACTATTGCTTCAATCCCATGGCAATGTAAATGTTTTTAAATAATTTTGCCAAAATCTTCTTGAAAGCATCCATCTGTTCTGTCTGTTGAGTACTCCCCATCCGTGTGAACACTTGATATATTCCTAGAGACCCAGCACACTAACAAGGCAAGCTTTCCCTTTTCAGCATCCTTGTCTGCTGGCTCTTTCCCAGCTGCCTGTCTGCCCCTGTGGTTGCTGCTGGTGCAGACCCCATCACTCCAGCAAGGACAGAGGTGACAGTCACCCCTGCAGCTCCCAGGGTCCCCTTCACAGCTTGGTTTGTATGTGGGATCTATGCTAACAACTTGCCAGTCCTCTGGTACAGTAGCCATTTGTATAGTCACATTGACCCAGTTGCTCCAACTTGCTGGGTGTGAGGTTCTTTGAAATAGCTGCAGCAGTGAAGACCAACAGAGTTGTGCCCAAGCTGCCTCATCATGCCTTATCCTTCTTGGCACTCTGTTGCACCTTTGTGTTGAGCAATGGCTCCCTAGCCACTTTCTTTCTTCTGATATATTTAAAGAAACATTTTTTAAAAGGTATTTGTAAGACCTTCGCAATATCTTCATGCTGTTTCTTAGCTCTCTTTTCTGTCTACAATTTACTTGCTATGTTTTATGGGTTTTCCCTTTCTCCTAATGTGGGAAACCTTTTCACTTTTAAAACACTGACCTTCTCCCTGTGATACCTCCTTAACCTTAGCAGTGAGTCTGGCAGGGTGTTTTTTAGGACCTCTTAGCTCTTTTTGAATTGTGGCACATGTTTTACTTGGGCTTTAATGGAGCATTTTTTATTCGCCGCCAGACTGCTTGCAGGCTCCTTCCTTTCTGCCTGTTCTTTTTTGGTTTGTTGTTATTGACTAATCACCTTCTTTTTTCATAATTCCCTTTCTTGAAACTGTAGAGCCCCAGTCTGGATTTATTTGGTGTGCTCTCTCCCACTACAGCATTAAAGGTTGTTTTGTGGTCACTAGCAGAGAACAGCTCTCCCACAAACACCTTGTGAAGCAGGTCCTGTGCACCACTCCCCACCAAACCCAGAGCAGCAGCCCTTCTCACACCTCCAGCACCGCTTGGTCCAGGAGACCCTTTATTGTATCCAAAAATCAGGGTTTATTCCTTCCTGATGGATCACTAAGCTGACTAACTTCTCTAATCTCATTTTATATTTGTTATTCGTTACCTTGATCCTGGTCAGGGGTCAGTAACACAGCCCTGGTTCTACATTTTTTTTTTTTAATTGGGATCTGTGATTTCCCATCTCAAGAAATCTCTACTGGTACTGGGGTTGTTATGCAGGGTGATTGGGAAGGCCGGTATTATTCAATTTTTTAAGCTTCTGGTATAGGCACAGAAGCACATCTAGGCTTTGCCCTTGCTTGGTTGCTTTATAATGTTCCTGTGAGTCTGCTGATACTATACGTGGCCAAATTCACCTTGTTTACTGCAGTTGCATCATTTGATTTCCCTGCTGCTCTCCCCACGAATACTGGCCACATCCTCTCACAAAGGGGCAAGTCAGAATTTCAACACCCACTGAATTTCCTTCAGCTTTTCATTTGAACACTCCTTTATGGCTTTTCCTCATTTCAGTGCCACCAGCCCAGCTCTGCCGTGCTGGAGGTGCCGTGACACACACCTGTGACACCAGCTGGCAGCTCCAGAGCTGTCCCTCTTGCAGGAACCCCTTCTTGGGAACAGGCATCCCTCAGGTGGGACCCTGCCCTGCAGCCCCCCAAGGATCTCCCACTCCTCCTGTCCCATGGCCCTGCACGCTGTGTGAGCACAGCCCAAACTGGTCCACTGTGTGACGAGCAGGGCAACCTCTTGCAGATTCCTCCTCCTCAGGGGCTGAAGCTGCTGGGTTTGGGAAGTTGCATCATGTTTCTTTGCTGAAAGTGGGAGAGTCCTCTACTCCAGGCTCATTGATCCCCCCCTTACCATGAGCTGTCTCACACCTCCCTGTACAGTCACCCCCAACACCTGGCACTGCCTCTAGCCCTGTTTGCTGAGCCCAGACCTCTCCCGTGTCCTCCCAGCACACCCAGCCTCGCTTGCTGACCCAGCAGCCAGCCCCTGACCCTGGCCCGCTCCCCTCCTCCTGAACCCCCCGAGTGCCCATCCTCTCCCCTTCCCCTTGTCCCTCTCACAGCTCCAGCTGCCTGCCCCGCAGGGATACCGCGGATTCCCATTCCCACATCCCTCTTTCCCGGCTCCATCAAGCACGGTGCGGTGGGGGGTGTGCCCGAGGGGTGCGAGGAGGGTCCGAGGGGCGCGGTGGGCTCAGATTTTGGGCACTGGGGTGGGGTGGGGGGTCTGCCCGCAGGTGCGGGGAGCGGGCGGTGTCGCGGTGCCCACTGGCGGCGGGTCCGGAGCGCCGCAGCCCCAGCTGGAAGTTCCCAAAAACTACAAAAATAACATAAAATAACACACCGCGCTCGCAAATGAACCTCACCGATGGGCGAGCGTTGCCGGCAAAATTGTGCTTTAATCCCCGCGTACAAAATGAATCTCTTAAACGACAGGAGATACAAATGAATGAAAAAATAAAGATGTCAAACGAAGGACGTGCTCCCTGCCTGGGAATGACGATTCTCTGAGGACCCAAAGGACAGCTATCCGCACGTCCCCAGCTCTAAGGCACTGCAGGGACAACTGTCTCTGAGCAGAGGTCACCAGTTAAAGGCCATGGAAAAGAACTGTCCCGACGGCCCAGCTTGCTCCTCTCCTGGTAAAGCTCCCGAGCCACGATGCTGCAGGCACGGGGTTGGTTTCATGTGCTGTTGGCGTGCTCCACTCTCTGGTACTGTGCGTGTGTGCAGCTCGCTCCTCTTCCACGCCTCTGCTTGAACACATTTCCTTCCCAAACCCTGCGGGGCAATGGTGAATGTCACCTGCAGCAGCTGCTGTGCCCAAGGAGCCAGGCTCACAGCAGATACCCCTCCTGCCCCCCTGAGGGGTGTGTGTTCCCTCCCCCTGGCATCAGTTGTGCAGCTGCATAACCTCATCCTGCTCCAGCAATGCCTGCCCTGCCACCTCCATTACAACCAGGTTGGTACAAACACCTCTTATCTTCCCTCACCCATCACAGGCTTTGTGTGAAAATTACCAGGTGAGAGCCCATGGCCTGTGTTACACCAGGAGATGTGTCTGTCCCAGAAGAGAAGGATCAGTCCAAAACTGTTCTAAGGTAAAACGACAGGACTATCATCCCCTCCTGTCTCCTCCCAGTCCTGACCTGCCCATCCCATGCTGTGGTCCTGCTCTCCTCTCCTCCACCACGAGCCCCGTTTTCTAGCCCATTTCCTCCCAAGTGTCACTAGTGCCCTCCAGCAGCACAGCCACAAGGCTCAGTGACCTGCTGATGAACAGCACTGCAGCTCTCACAACTTGCCCCATAGCCCTGCCACAAAATTGAGATTTTCTATTTTCTCAGTAGCACTGGCCAGACTTTGCAGAGCCCTGGGCTGCCCAGTGCCACAGACCTCAGAAGCCACTGATGGGAAGCTCCCAAAGCCAGCACTCACACTGGGACAAGTGCACACATACCGTTTCCTAGAGAACTGCTGGTCTATCTCCTCTAGGGACTGTCCTTTTGTCTCCGGAACAAAAAGGTAAATGAATATAACAGCCATCACTCCCATCAGTCCATAGAGAAGAAACATCCAAGAGAATCCAATGGCATCTGCAGAGATTCAAGTGTGTGAAGGTAGGATGTAGGTCATATTGCAGGATACAAAGGAAACTGGTTTGTTTACTGTGAGGTGGTCAGTGGTACCTGATGGGCATTTTATTTTGTGAAGCTTTCAGTAGGTCTGGGAGACTCCTTATCTGCAAGGCTGGACTGGGAACCAGCAAAGGAAAAGGCTGGTTCATGCCAGACTTTGCCAGCACCCAAGGGAAGGAGAAGGCAGCCGAGCTCCAGGGCCAGCAGTGCCCACTGAGTGCTTCAATCAAGGGCTCTGCTAGAAAGAAATGTTGTAAAGCTGCCAGCATGGAAGCTGCAAACTCTGTGGTTTCCTGATACTGTGGTGCTCTAGTGCAGCCCAGTGGATGACTTTTATAATAAAACAGGTGACTGAGGGGCTCAGAGCAGTGCTGCTGGTGCCTGACTTTCCTGGTCTCAGGGGCAGCAGGGTCACACCTATTCCAGCCTCGAGTCCCCAGGGTTCAAAATGCCACTAAATGTCCAAATGGCTCGTGGTGACCACCTTTCCTAACCAGCTGTGGGAGCGGGAGGGAGGGGGAGTGTCTACTTACCAATAAGGTCCAGGAAGGAGAGGCTGATCAGTAAATTAGCAGCCCAGTTAAAGCTGTTACAGAAGGCAAAGGCTCTTCCTCTTATCCCAGCAGGGTAAATCTCACTGAGGACCAGCCAGGTCACTGCACAGATTAGAGAGATCAGAAAGACAGTGTGGGAGTTAAGCAATTTGTTCGGGAAATGGGCAAGGGAGATTGCAGCAGGGGGGTTAAACCCTGGCTTCACCCAGCACCCGCTGCTGGTGGTGTCAAACATTCATCGACCTCAGGGACAGGTCACAGCAGAACACTTCAAACCTCCCATATGCAGCACCCCAAGAGGAATGAAACAACAATGAACAGGAGCAAAAAGAAGAAAGCAGGGGAGTTTGTCATTCCAATCACAGGAAATGGAAAAGATCTGACAGACCTGCTGTTATGACATGCTCTTTGTAAGGAAGTGAAGGGAGACGGCACTGCTTTTGGGCTAAAATCAGAGTTAAAGGAATATATGTCTTCAAGAACCCTCTCCTATCCTAGGGTTGTTTAGCTTGAAATAATTTGCAGAGTCATTGTCAAACCCATGAGACTTGCTCACTTACATATTTCTCTCGAGTTAGATACTGTTTTCTCCCATCAAGGCATTTAAATGCCAGAAAATAGTAAAGCTCACATGGAAGCAAGAAGTAATCTTTAACCTCATCTGATGAAAAATAATGATTCCAGAAAACAGCAACAACAACTAAACAAAAACAAAGAAAAAAACCCCCAAAACAAAACAAAACCACCAACACAAAACAACCAAACATATTGTGAAACTTTCAAAGAGGTTTCACTTCCAGTTCTGCACTGAATTTCATTATCACACAGCAGAAATCACTCATTCCCTCTGTCCTCAGCCCTGTATTTTCCTCCTCACCAGGCTGCCAGAAAGATTATATAGTGCTTGTGGGATGCTCTAATTTTCCAATGAGCTTCACATTAAAAAAAAACCCATTGCAAAGGTAGTGATAGCATGGAAGAGAAAGTTATTTGAGTGCTGTGCTAGCCCTGAAGCTAACAGAGCTGCAGTGCTAAAAAATGATTCAGTGGGCAGATGGGGACATACTTCCAGTTCCCAGACACCAAGCTGCTTGGTACAGCAGATACATAAGGAATGTTTCAAGCAGACAGCTTGCAGGTCAGCCCTAGTTTCATTCTCTGGGTTAGTGCAAGGATATATAAACACCACACTTACTTGGCCCAAATCCAATTGAGAAGGCGCTCACAAAAGCCATCATGCTCAGCAGTGTAATCCAATTTAGGACCGTATGTTGTGCCCAGGGAGCACCAGCAAGGGGAGGGCCTGCGCTTTCCACCGTCCCTTTTTTGGACTGACCTACCAAGTCCCTTTTCTGCACGAGGGGAGAACTGGGAAGAACCCCTTTGCTTTGAGTACTGGCGAAAACTTTTGTAAGGCTACTTGTGGCAGCAAAACCAAGGGCTGCCTGACTTTTGACAGCACCTGATGCTGGTGGGATGGGTGACACAGCAGAGTGGGGGAATACAGGTGTCAGGGGGTGCTGGGTGAGGCTGAGGGATGCATTGGGGTCTGTGGGTGCTTTGCAGTCCCTGGCCATGGTCACTGGGGCCATGCGGCTGGTGAGGCCGATGGTGGTGACGGAGATGGCCATCACCACACAGCCAGCCATGAGCAGCACTCTCCTGCCAGCCTTGTCTGCCAAGGCCATCGCAACCAGTGTGGCCACCACCTTTATTGCTCCCAGCCCAACTGAGGCCAGGATTGCTGAAGAGTTGCTCTGGAATCCCACCGAGTGGAAGATTTTGGAGGCATAGCCCAGCACATTGGGCTGCCCAGTGAACTGCTGGAAGAGCACCAGTCCCAGGCCCACCAGAGTCCGCCTTCTCATGTTGTCTCTGGTCCTGAAAAGGTCAAGGAATGAGTAATGATTCTCCTGGTAGGGCTCCTGCTTTGCTGCCACTCTGTCCTCAGTGTCCTGCAATGGAATGAGGCCCTTCTGGCAGTCTGAGTCCCAAGAGCTTAATTTAACAGGGTTCACTGGGAGAAAGAGGATGCTGAGGAACTGCATGGCTGTCGGGGCAATGGCCAGTCCAAACATGTATCTCCATCCCTCATCCACGTCTGCAAAGAAGTAATTCAGTGCATAGGACAGCAGGATGCCCATGGTGATCCCCGCTTCATAGAGAGACACCAGCAGCCCCCGCCGATGAGCAGCCACCATCTCTGAGACGTAGATGCAGCAGGCCATGGATGAGACAGAGATGGCAAAGCCCACGGTCACGCGCCCAATGACCAGCACAATAAATGACCTCGCCAGGGTGAGGATGAGGCTGCCAACCAACAGCACCAAATTGCTGACCAGGATCGCTCTCCTCCGGCCATGGCGGTCGATGAGGATCCCCCCAGCCAGAGAGGCCAGGAGGGCTCCAATAAGGACGGCGCTCACAAGAACTTCTTGCTTGAAGCAGCTGAGGTGAAAGTCTGTCTGCAACTGCAGCAATGCACCAGAGATAATCCCCAGCTCATATCCAAATATCAGCCCACCCAGGAGAGACACTGTTGCAGACAAGAGGAGGACCAGCAGTGCACGACCTGGAATACAACAAGCAATGCTAGGTTCAGTTTTCTGATGCTCGCAGGGCAGCTATCAGCATGCACAGGCTGGAGAAAGCTCTCCCAAGGACACCCACAGTTTTCCATTGACAAAGCCACAATGCAGAATTTCCCCACAGGTCACCAGGTCACATGTAGAGAGACACTTGTGGAGAGTCACACAGCCCACCAGGCCTGCACAGGGGCACTCATTTGGGTGCAGAACTGTGAAATCAGAACTTCATTAACAAAGTTAAGACTTGTTTTTAAGTGGAGGGCAGTGATCTGTAGCACCTGGAGCTATACAGGGGCATCCTCTGTGATCTCCCTTGATTCAAATTACCAAACCTGCTCTGGGCAGGAAATGCAGCTTCTGCTTTCAGGTTCTGAATTGTTCTGCATTATCATTTTCATGTTTCAGTGCATGTGGCACCACCAGCTCTCCCTGCAGCCTCTACATTCTCACTTCCTACCTTGGCATTAAAAGCCCTGCTCACAAGAGTTTATTTCTCCCAGTTAATCTTGCACTCTTGCTATGACTTTGTCAGGTGGCCCTGATTTCTTTATCTCTCCTTTTTATGGCCCACAGCATCCAGGATCCCCAACCTATGCACAGCCTCCTCAGGCTCATCCAGGACCACAGGACAAACCTCATCATGAGCAGAGAAGCTCACTGTTGCCAGCCCCAACTACAAGAAGTGACTCTTTGACCTCACCCATCCAATAGAGATGAACATGGAAATGTAGCTAAAATAAAGAAACAAATAAATAGATAGATAAATAAATAAATAACAGCAGCAAAAGCAACCCAAACCCAAATCAATCCACCCCAAACAACCCTACAGAACCACAGTGCTGGCTGCACATGCTTCTCACCATGGGGAGGGGATGAAAGAATGACATTGTGAGAACCGTGAGCCATGTTATGGCAGCAGGGATTGCACTGGTGCAAGAGCCAGCACTGATGTGGGGACCTCTGGGAACAGCAGTGACAGTGACCTCCCCTCCAGTTACAATTTTGAAGCATGGGTAAAGTGCAGTAGCTTTGAGTTTTGTGCTGGTTTCCAGCATGTAACACTATCTGTACTCTTTTGTTTAATTAGAGATATTCACAGTTTCTGCAGACTGCATGTGGAAAAAATGTGGACACAACCACCAGACCATGGAAATTTTCTCACCCTGCCTAAGGGATTTTTTCCCCTCACAAGCTGTGTTTAATAGGAAGTGTCTCTGCTTGGCCTTTAATTCCAGTCAGCAATAAAGATTTCTCAGTGATAGCTGCGCATAAATACAAATATTGTATTTATTCAGTAACCCTCTGTGCTTCATTTGTGTTACTTAGACCACCCCAGCTATCCCAGTCCCTCTCACCATGCTTTGTGTGACCATCAGCACTGCTTTTAGCACTCCTTGTGCACTTTATACAGAAAATTAGAAAAAATATCTGCTGAGAACAAAAGGCGTAAGTGGCCATACCATCAGATTCAAGCCACAAATTCTATTAGACACAGACAGTCCCACTATAAATACCATAGCTAGTTTCATCAGGTTTTGCTGCATTTCTTGTTAACTTAATGAGCAGGATGGTTTATGAACTTTGACTGAAATCCAGTTTGTATACTGTCTATTCTGACATAGGTGGGGAATTTGAGGACTCTTCAAATCTCTGCTTGAGGACAGAAAGTTTGGTGGGTCTCGCGAGGAGCTGTGGCAGAACAATCCCTGCCTATGGCAGACTGGCCACTGGGCCGTGCTCTCGGACGGGGCAGTGACCGCCGGGCTGGGATGGGGACTGGGCTGACTTCGGACTCTGCTCACACCAAAGCCAAGGCCAGCGAGCGCTGCCCCCAGCAAACCCCACTCCACAGCAAACCCAGCTCCCTCCACACTCCCTGTGCCTCGCTTCCCCCTCCCCGCAGCGCTCCCGGGATGGCCCCCGGACCGAGCCGCAGGAAATTCCTTGGCTCTTCTGTTCGCTGTATGCGCTGCTGGGAGCGCTGGAAAAAAAACACCAAACCCACAACAGAAAGAAAGGAAGGGGCGGAGGACGCAGCCCCAGCCCTTAGGAAAAGTAGAAAACTTTTCTTTTTTTTGGAAACTTTTTTTTTCCCAGGGCAGCGCGCCCCCGTCCCAGCCCGGCGCGCTCCCGTGCCCAGAGGGAATCTGGCAGCAAAAAGTGATGCCCCCACCCGTCCTCCGCCGCATCCCCCGCCCGGCCCCGGCCGCACTCACCCATGGCCCGGCGGGGCTGAGCCCCCGGCGCTCCTCGGCACCGGGAGCGGCACCGGAGCGGCACCGGAGCGGCACCGGAGCGGCACCGGAGCGGAGCGGGGCGGAGCGGGGCGGAGCGGGGTCCGGCGGCCGGAGCGGGGCCGCGCCACGTCGCTCCTGCCCTGCCCCCGGCCGGGCAGCCTGGGGCTTGTAGTCGCCCTGCCCGGGGGTCCCGGTCGGGGGAGAGCGGCACTGCGCCCCGGGAGCGATGGCGAGCGCCGGGGAGCGGGAGGCTGGTCCCGGGGGATGGGGGAGTCTGGTCCCCGGGAGTGGGAGAACCGATGGGGGAGTCTGGTCCCGGGAAATGGGGGAGCCTGGTCCCCGGGAATGGGGGAACCGATGGGGGAGCGTGGTCCCGGGGGATGGGGGAGCTTGGTCCCGGGGGAGCGAGGAGCTTGGTCCCACGAGATGAGTGAGCCTGGTCCAGGGGGTGCGGGCGCGGGACGCCTCGCGGGGCTACACGACTAATTGCTCTAGAATCGGGGATGTGACAGGGTATGGCTTTCGTGGCTGGAATGACAACTCTGTCCCCATTCTGTCTCGCTGGAGCCAGGAACAGGAATCTCCTCGCTGCCTGCCGACCCGCTCTTCTGCAGAGCTTCACCCCTCTAGACGAGAAAGCTTCTAGTAAGCCCAAAAGGGATTGACAGTTTATTAATGATTTTAGGTAGCTCGGCTGGAAAGACAAAGAAGCCTGCTAGGAAAGGGGTGACCAT